>JAWNLH010000223.1:0-27778 GCA_035042485.1 Drosophila cyrtoloma | reverse complement strand
ATTCGAGTAGATACAAGAATTAAGACTGACATTATAATACAACATGAAAGACCAGATATCCTCTTACATGATAAAAAGAAAAATGAAATAACTCTGATCTAGGTTGGAATTACCAATCTTGACCTATTAACTCAAGTTGAAAATGAAAAACTAGAAAATACGATTTAATAGCAAACGAGTTATCATTGATTTACAAGTGCAAAGTGAACATAATTCCATATGTAATGACCTGGGAAGGGCTGGTAGCAAAATACCACAACAAGTATAGTAAAGAGATAGGAATTGAGCCTAAAGTCGAAGCATACATCCAGTCTATTGTACTCAAGAAAACTCTGGAGTCTATTTCATTTGAAAGACGACGGTGCATTGAAGAGGTGGACAGCCATGTGAGTCTTGAGCAGTTAGTGCACAGATCATCGGGTGTAGACAAGAGGCTTGACACGAAATTAATCAAAGAGTAACTAGAAGATTACCTATTGAATAAATCCTTTGCTTGATAGTAATTTTAGTTATGACAAATTTAAAACTATTCTGATTAGGAAATTGGCTCCTTTGTCAAATAAATTATCATTTATTTGAATGAAATTCAATAATTCCAAAAATTTTTAAACCTGATTTACTTCATAAAAATAAATAAGCATCTCATCATCATTAAGCAAGACCTTCATTTATCAACGAAATGAGGCTGTCTCAAATAAGATTAAACTTGAAATAAAAGATTTATTGCATTGTCTCATTGAAATATTTCAATAAGATAGACTACTTTACATCAGAAGATTATCTAGGAAAAAATAATTGAGATAATTACTGTATTTAAGAAAGAAGCTCCATGCTTTTAAATATAATAAGGTTGTGTCGAAGGCCTGTTTATCAATAGTTTTGAAGAAAAGAGAGATCAAATTGTATCCATAAGCGATCATAAATGAGAATATATGGAAAAGAATCGATGATTTCAAGCATAGAATGGTGTTTCAGTTGATATGATAAGCAAGTAAATTCATTCAGATCAAATAAGTCTCAATATTCATTTTCAGTTAAAACCAATTATTCATTTTACTAGTAAAAACGGCTTGATGAGAAAATTGCTTAGGTGATATTGTTCTTTTTAGATAAATATTCTTTTCAATAAAACCCATCAATTATCTTAATTTAGCTTTGATCACATCACTTCTACGACTCTAATTAAATACATAAAAATGATTCAAATCATACTCGAATCATTTGGTAAGACACAATGCAGTTTATACAAAACATGATGGCCATGTCTCACTTCTGGGTTACTTTAGTCAAATCGGGTGGATCATCTTTACAATCAAATAAATATTTTGAGTTAAACAATTAACAAGACAACATAGCTGCATTCAATCAAGAATTTAAATAGAGTTATGACTCCACACAGGTTTGTTCAGGCTTATTTGATCGCCTTTTTTCTAAAATTTACAGGATAAAAAATATGAATTAAAACAAAGAATCAATATAGTAATATATTTTAAACCATCTTGGTCCGGTTGTAAAATCATGGCAGTTCAAAACTGAATCTAGCATATAAATGCTGTATCCCGGATATATTTGAATCTTTTTACAGTTCATTTCGAACCAACTTATTTTTTAATAGATTTTAATGATATTAAATTGAAGAGAGAAAGGAAATTCACATCTTACACCTTTCAATATGCTTTGTGATTCATATATAGTGTAGAGAGTTTGGGTTGCTATTAAGGGTCTGGTTGGTTTTTTTCTTAGCTGCTTGAAATTTTTCATTACTAATCAAATTAAGATAGTCTTCTTAAAAAAAGCGAAATTTATTACCTAGGGGCACCTGTGCCTCTGCAAGAGGAAAATTTAACACTCCTGCCGAGCACCCAAAACAAATAATAAGCCCACTCTTTCGAGCTTTGGGCAAACCCCTTTTTATCCATGCCGCTCCCGCACACACACTAGCCCAATTTTTAGGGGTTTTCTTTTTATGAGTCTGCTGTGACGTGACATTCTGATATAAACCGTTAATAGTTTCACACACATAAGCGTATTATTTATCCGGACAACCACGAAAGGCTACAGTTATATGTATTACGACATACTCTGTCCAGTATCCTAGTTGAGAGCTATTTGACTGAAATCAAGCATCACAAATACATTTTCAATTTTTAAATGATCAATCACCTGTTTTGACGGTAATGTTAATTATTAGTCAAGCTTGAAAACCAAAAATAGTCTTCTTTGTGATAAAAGCAATGAAAAAATCAAATAAATCTTTTATTAAAGGGGGTTGATCAATATTAATATTAAAAAAAGCATCACCGGATAATCATATTACTCATTGATGTCCAAATCAGATGATTATTTTAGCCCACGAAGGAATCATCTTTGAAATGCGGAGAGAAATTCGGAAAAGAACCATATCCCTTGGTCCAGGGTTTAGAGAATACTTTGCTATTGCACCTTTCTCTGAGTTTGTCTCTTTTGACCCAAATTTTAGTATAATTCATCATAATTTTACGATGTATTTATCTCAGGTATAATTAATAGTTCAATTGCTATATCAACCTCTACCTTTTTCACGACTTCTCTAGTTCTCTTAACTGGTCTACTAAAATTTGCAAACGTTTTTGTCCTGTTTCAGAAACTGAATTGTATGCATCAATACTATCCTCTAGAGTTGAACAAGTTGCGATAGCATAAATCATAATAGCGAACAATTCTTCATCCTTTTCATTTTTCTCATAAAACACACAAGGATAATACCAACTGAACATTGATCGCCAAAGACTGTTGTATTGGTATTTCCAGGTAAGTATTACAAGTAGGGAGTAAATTCAGAGAGATAATACATGAGAAGCACCCGAACAAAGTTTCCATCCTGATTTTGTCCATGTCACCGGTAGCCTGCTTTTGCTCAATAGTTAGGTCATTGATAGTACTTCTGTTTTCCGATTCGCTTAGGTGTGACTCGACAGAATCATCATTGAATATCTTAAGGTATTTTTTAAATTCATCGGATCTTTGACCATATTCCGAAAGTAGATAGTCTGAGACCAAATACAAATGTCGATATGCAAAACAATATTGAATTCTGTTAAGAACGTGTGCATCCAAGATGGTAGGCTGAATCTTGACATTATTGTTGATAAATCTCTGAATATCATTTTTCATTGACTCCTCTTCAGCCAACTTCTCAGCCTCATCTTCATTCACCAGAGAATCCTCGTCTTCCTCCATAAAACCGACTAGTTTACAGATTTCCATAATATCTTTCATATGATCATCCTTGAAAGTAATTATAGAATGATTTTTGGAAAGCTCAAAGACAGATTTGTAACAATCAGATGTTGTATTCGTTTTATCAGATATTTTTTCATTATAATTCATATTATAGAATGCATTTTTAGCCATTTCGATAATTATCATATCAAAATATCTGTATGCCTTAAGATAGTTCTTAAAGTCTGAAATCATAATCATAATCATCACAAACAAATGACTTACAGGAATACACAAACATGACTTCAGAAAAGTTAATATCATAAGCAAAAGCTGGTCCTGACATATCAAGGCGAATTGGATTAATTCTTATAGGCTCTTCATACAAAAAGGTGTCGATAACATCTTTATCAAAACAAGAAAGGGATTGCTTACCAAAATCGGTAAAATACTGAATGAAAATATATCTGAACCTGAGGAAATTCAATTCAAGCTCTAATAAAGTCGTGTCTTTGATATCATCCTTATTCCTGAAAATCTTGTACATCTCTTTGGGATTTCGAACAAACGTATCGCAGAGTTCAATGCCTTCGTACAAAGAAGGAAAGATACTGGAATCAGAATGCATATTGGACATAACGGTAAGGGTATAAAATTCATTTCTCTCATCATTTGTTAGTGGAAGTAGCAAAGCATTCATTTTTGTCTTGTAATCTATTCCTATTTTAATTAGCTGTTCTTCATCTTTGTTGATTTCTGAGTATTTTTGCTGAACTTTCTTGATTTCTGCTGTTAAATTATCTTCATTACTTAGAATTTTTGGATCACTACATACTAGCAATATCATCACTGCATATATAAACTCTATCTGTTGAGTATCCTTCATGCCATCTTTTTCGATTTGTAACTTTTCGATTGTCTCGTTCAACTTATCATCATTAAACACATCATACATTAAATGAAGGTTTTTAACTGTTGAGATCTGAAATTCTTCTATTGCCTTAATCAAATTTATACTCTGGGTTGATACGACAGCTTTTGTTACTAAAGAAATAAATTCTTGTAAAATCGCTTTCTTGATTCGCTCAATCATTGTAAGATCAATGACGAAAACAATGCCTTCATTCATTAGATTAACTATTTTTTTTATCATTTTTTCAATTTGATCAGTAATCTCTGATTCATTTAACGAGATCTGTTTCAGCTCCAAACTCTCCAGAAGAGAATCTTTAGATGTATTAAATGATTCAAGATTCCAAGAAGGTGCGTTTCCTATTGAAATTTCATTAATGATCTCGATAAATGAACTTATAAACTTCTCAAAATTGACCTCGGTAAAAATAAAATCCTCTGATAACTTTTGCTTAATTTGATCAAGCAATGGGCTTATATCCGCCTCAAATGCTTTTCTATCTATAAGGTCCTCGAATAAATTGTCTATTGATTTAGAGATCTCTTCAATTTTTTCATTTAGATTCTCAGAACTTTCAACTAGAAGTTCGCGAAAATAGTCTACTAAGTATAGTATAATACGATTCTTCTTCTGATAATTTCTATATTTTTTCTATAATGATTTCAAATTATCTTCCTGAAAATAAGTTAATTTAGATATATCAGGCGCCTGAACTGCATCCAAGTATGCTTTGAGAACGGGCTCGTCTACCTCTTCATTCGATTCGATCCTACTGAAAGAATTCTTGAGTGCTTCTCGATTTGCATATTTCGTTCTTGAGTAATAGAACTCTGGCCCAGAATGTCGTACGTTGTAAAACTTTAAGCCTAAGATCATTAACACCACAAATAATACTACAAAGATGACAACAATTAGTATAGCGTTGTCAATTTTAATCCACGTATTCATTGCCATGGGCATTATTTTTTTTTTTTGAAAAATTTTAAAGTGAAATTTTTTATTGGTAAAAATCAGGATTCAAAAATAATTGCCGGATTTAAATTGGAAGTTATTGCTTCTAGAACTTGAACGAATTAAATATGGAGCGTTTGTCTAATCTAAATGGCAAAGCAGAGAATCAGAAATTGCTGGGGAACACTATCAGCTTACTGTGGTATATTACAGTCGGAAATAATATAGAGACATGGCTTGAAATATCATACCTGGACAAGATTTTATTTTTTTGGATTTTCTCAGTTTCAAAGTCGTTTCTGCTATTTATCCTTTGAAAAAAGCTGTCCATTGTTGATCAAAGGAAAGAATATTATTCGTGGAAGTAAATATCTCTGAAAATTTGAACACACAATATAACTAATACAGTAAATTTGACAGTCATTTCCTTGCTAGAGCTACAGGACAACTTAATATTCTGCAAGACTAACCAGTCTGCTCATATGATTGAAATTAAAAGACCCTCTAATCGAAAAAATAAACTACTGATAATGTTTTCTGAATAAATCCAATTATAGGTCTTCACAACTACATCTTCATGAAAGTCACTGGGTTTTAACTTTAAACTTCCTTTAAAAAAATAAAGTGAGACAATCAAAAAAAAACAATTTATTTTCACTATATTGCTATAGCTAGTGAGTGATCGGTGAAAACCTTATTGTCCAACGGGTTACTAAAAACTCGCTAATATTGGATGGATGAAACTTGGCCCTGGCCATGGAAGATCGGAAAAACACTCAACAGATCTCTCTAAATTCAGGGCTAAACCCTATCATCATACCTTGCCAGGCTTCGATAACTAGGAGCAACATATATGTTTTATACAAAAAGTGGTGTGGCTTTATGTCCATATAAGCCCTTTCTTGAACCACCCGGCATTTTGAAACCAAACGCTACACAGGACTCCTATATGTCGTAAAAGCTCGAGCACAAGTTTTACACCTCTACCTCCTAAATAGTGGCTGTAGACTTGTTTTACAGACAACTGCGACCTGCTGTCTTCCTTATTTTTTAAAATTCATAAAATTTTTTACAAGGAGTTAAGAAAGAGATTGTCAATCTCTTAATGGAAGCACCAAGCCTGGGCAGAATCTGTCGTGAGACGGATGATTGTAGCCTTTTCGTGGTTTCCCGGATAAGTAACACACTTATGTGTGTGAAACTAATAACAGTTTATATCAGAACTCACACCCTCATCATAAAAAGAAAAACCAGAAAAAAGGGGAGGTGTGTGTGTGCGGCATAGATAAAAAAGGACTTGCCCGCAGCTCGAAAGAATGGGCTTAGGGTTTGTTCTAAGTGCCCAAGACCTCAGTAGGAGGTTTGAAATTTCCTCCTATAGAGGCACAGGCGCTTCTAGTTGTTCCGTTTTTTTTTAGAGGTACAGGCGCTTTTAGTTGTTTTTTTTGAAGCACCAAGTTTCATTATAATGTGTTTATTATACCGCAAGACAGTATGAAGATGCATTCCTTTCTTTCTCTGGTTTAAAGTCATCTTGGCCATATTTTTCGTCTTCGAATTCACTCATTAGTTCATACTTCTCGTCTTCTCTCTCTTTATTCAAATCAATTGTTTCAGTATCATCTTTTGTTACCTTCAATTCCAATTTATGAAATTTCACTTTTTGCTTCTTCTCCATCCATCTGTGAAATTAAATCATGGTTTTCTTTAAATTAATTTTCAAAAAAGACTTCAGTTTTCTAATTATGTAAAAAATTTTTATTAAATAAAGTTGTAAGAGATAGAAGATCTTATGTTAAGGGAAATGGTGTGGTAACTACGCTCAGGACCTTTTATGCTCATTTGAGGTTTTATTTGTCTCTTTTATCTCTTTATTGTAATAAACGTTCAAATTCGCCACTAGTAAAGTCAAAAAATAAAAATAGCATCATCTGAAAACTTGAAGTCTTCGGAATTATTTAATCAAGTTTGATTGTGCATACAATTTATGAAATATAGTGATGCATGAATTGTGTTTTTATTAATTTAATAGATGACTAGACCCTCTACTATATTATCATTACAAGACATTGTATTTAACCATACACTTCCTTATAGCATTATAACTATTCAAATAATCAGTCTACTCAGACGAATTTAAACTTTCCTGTATTGTGTTCCAGAAATCTCACGATCAGCCTTTTAGAAATAGTATCAAAGATATATTTGCTGTGTATATTATCATAAGGATACCAATATAAGTAAAGGGCCCATTGAATTTGTTGGTTTTATCAAGTTGTACATTGAATTCTTGAGAATTAAAGAACATAATTTATTTAACAAATTCTGTATTTATATCTACAATTATAAATATCTCGTAGAACGAAGAATTAAAAGAACGTCCTTGTTCATAAGTCTATCTAAATTTGAATTTATCTTACTTTGAATACCATCAAAAAGATTGCCATTCTTTGAAGATAGATAATGCTTATCTTCATCAATTGGAATATTAAAATTCATAGAAGCTGCAATATATTGTTCTAAAATCTTCTTGGATTTCAAATCGTGTGGCTGTTCATCAAACTTAAGCAATGCAGATATTGCTTTGGAAGCCAGTGGTAGTATCCAATTTCTATTTTCATAAGACCTTAAAGACGAAGAAAATAGTTCGTGTTTAGTTAGATCTTTCTTTCGAGAATAGTTTTGAAGCCGACTTTTATTCATAGAATTCAAATCATCATTTCTATCGGACGTAAGAACGAGGAAAATTTGTCCTAAAAGAGATAGCATGGGGTAAAAAATTTTGGCAATTTTTCATTTAATAGCATTCAGAATTAAAATATTGAAAGATGGCATGAATTAAATAAGGCTATAAATGGCCATCTTTACAGCTTCCATGTTCCAATCCGATATATTCTAGTCTAGTTGGTTGGGTTTTATAAGATTTGGTGTGTTTAATCGGTTGATTTTAAAAAATTATTTGATTAATCAAAAATAAAATTTATTTTTATTCTTGAAAAAATTTTCCATTTTCTCTCATCGAAATAAAATTAATTGAGTGTTAACAAGAAAGGAATACATAAAAATCTGTCCTTCCTGCAACAAAGCGGAATTGTTTTAATTCGTTAGTTTCAAGTTATTTAGAAAGTCGATTCACAGTACACACTTTGGTTTGTTCATCACATGTCAAAGCCTGAAAGAGTGGTCTAAAGATTTTAACGAACGTTAAAGGCTTATAAGCAGTTGGTGGATCGTCATAAATACAAATCAATCATGAAATATATAATTATGATTTGTATCATTAATTGTCATAATAAAAGTGAATGAATTAATTAATCATTAAATATATCGATCTATTTCTTTTAAATAATTGAGAGTTCTCTTCACGTGTAATTCAGAAGCCTTTACCTTTAAAGCTATTCAACAAAATTAAGCCTTGTTAATCATGATAGAGAAAATGTTCTATGCATTTTGCGAAGAGCTTGTTCTTTCTTCAAATATTTAATACGTCTGAAATATTTTACCAATTTGACAAAAACACCAATAAATTTACAATAAAAAATCAATATTTAATTATCTGCTACTTACCTTGGTATATATTTATGAGGCACTTGACAATGTCTATAAATTTTTTGAAGAAAAATGTTGAATATCTAAAATTTTCACCTAAAAGATTCTGGCAGCTTAATACTAGGTTTATAGAGACATAACTTATTTCGTAAATAATTGCTCTATAAATATTTCTAGAACCATTTATATAAACAAGCCATGCTAAAGTCAAGATGATTCGTGCTACTCATTTTAGAATCTGATTAGCGGTGATATTTGAAATCGCTTATGTCCAAAAACCAATTTACCCCTTAATTCTAGAATTTTTCTAAAAAAAAAAACAAAATTTATTCAACTTGAAGCGCCTGTGCCTCTATATGAGGAAATTTTAAACCTCCTACTGAGGTCCTGGGCACTTGGAACAAATCATAAGCTCACTCTTTCGAGCTTCGGGCAAGCCCTTTTTTATCCATGCCGCACATACACACCCACACGCATGCAATCATCCTGCCCCACCTCCCATTTTTTCGGGGTTTTCTTTTTATGAGTCTGCTGTGACGTGACGTTCTGATATAAACTGTTATTAGTTTCACACACATAAATGTATTACTTATGCGGGCAACCACTAAAAGGCTACAGTCATCCGTCTCAAGACAGATTCTGCCCAGTAGAATTTTTCTAATTTGTCTAATATGATTACGAGTTCAAAAAAAAATTAAACAAAATCTTTATTGGACCGAGATGACTTTAAACTAGAACAAGAAAGGAATACATCTTCATACTGTCTTGCAGTATAATAAACACTTTATAGTGCTGAAACTTGGTGCTCCCATTAAGAGATTGGCAATCTCTTTCTTATTTCCTTGAAAATTTTTATGAATTTGAAAAATAAGGAAGACAGCAGGCTGCAGTTGTTTGTAAAATAAGTCTGTTGTAGGAGGTAGAGGTGTAATGTTTAAGACACATAGGAGTCCTGTGAAGCGCCTTATTTCCAAATGCGCGGTGGTTCAAGAAAGTGTTTATACATGGACATAAAACCTTTCCACTTTGGGTATAAAAAATATGTGGTTCTCCTAATTATTGAAGGCCGTTAGGATATGATTGGGCTTAACTCCGAATTTTCATTTATTCGTTGAGTATTTTTCTGATATTGTTTGAACAGATATTTCTCCATCCCTCTTGGGCTTTTTAGCAACCCATTTGACAATATGATTTTCATTGATCACTCATCAGCTATAGAAATTTAGCTTAAGCAAATTCCTTTTTTTGATCGAAAATAAAAATTTTTTAATTATTTTTTCAATAGCTTTTACCCATGGAATCGTCTCCTGGTAGATTTAATCGAGGATTAGAACCCAAAGGTACAGATGAAGAGAACTTTAAAGAGTTGGATTCTATAAAGAATCTAGAAATCCAAAAAGATATATTTAGAAATAATCTTGCAATCGCAAAGCCAAAGATGAAATTCATTTATGCGGATCGAGACATCCCATTTATTGAAAATGAAGAAATAGCAAGTGCTACACTCTCACTGAATTCAGTGATTATGTTTTTCTTCCAAGGAAAATCAAATGCTTGTTTCTATATTTTAGATAATTTTGTACAAGATTTTATTTGCTTTGAAAATAGAACTGAACTAGACAAGCTTGATATAGGCACTAAAATTATAGATGCTTTAGAGGTTCTTCGGTCTACTGCCTATACAAGCTCGGAGAAATTTCATGAAAATGACAAGTTTAAGAAATCAACTGCTCTAACCCCTTTTCTGAATATCAAATTGCTTTTCGCAGCAAACTTAATCAATAAAATTGGTGACGAATATGCAGTAAAATCCAAAGATAAAAATTACGAAAATGGCTTTTTAAAAAAGATTTATTATCAGCTCATCGATCAAAGTCTCAATCAAGTTAATAAGCATTTAAGGCAATATAATAAAGACACTGAAAACCAAAATTCATTTGCAAAGGAACTTGCAAACTTTCACATAATAAAGGAGTCATCTGAAGATAATGGTTCGGATCTTGTCAATTCTATAGAGATAGTGAAAGATGTTGTTTATAAAATCGAAACTTTCAATCGCTTTATATCTAAAGATTATCAAAGTAGCATATCCAGATCAGCTGTTATTTTGCTTTCCTTTTGCAACTATACTTCCTTTATTTATAAAGTTGCCAATGATGAAATAAAAGAAGAGGAGTTAAATGAAAACTGTTTAGATTTTGAAATTGATATCAATAATATGATTATATACACGCTCATGTTTGTTTTGAACAATGATGCCATTTTAATCAATAGAATATTAAAAGGTTCTATAATCTTGCATAATTTAAACCATTTCAATGATTTTAAATTAAGGCTAATGTCTATGAAAGATTTCTACCTTAGGGATTTCAATTATAAAACCTTTCAATATGATCTTCTTTTTACTTTAATTCACAAACCTGGCGACTTGCTTGAAATTAAAGGATCTGGACAAATTTACACGATCGGTCATTACAGAAAACTTGAAGGCTTTAGAAATACTGTAAATATGGAGGCTATAAATGTTTTGTACACTGATGAATTTGCCCATTTATTTTCTAATAAGAAGATTTTGACCGCCATTAAGAAAATTAGGCGTATGCGTTTGGAGGATATAAAGGTTTCTCTTGGCGATAATTTACTTACTTCGGATGATTTTAAGATAATGGAATCATTTAAAATGATTGAATCGGTAAGGGAAGATGAAAATTCAAAGAGTTTATATTTCTCATCTTCCAAAATTTTATTCTTAATTGTGATATTATTATTGATCGTTATAATTGTGGGTATTGTTTATTCTTTGAAGAAGGGGTGGATTTGAGATTGATTTTAAGATATTGTTCCGATTTTAAGTGTTCTTAGAATATGATGATGCGTTAATCACCAACTATGGTACCAATACAACAGAATTCCTATCAATAAATATTTTATATTCAGGTATTTATTTCTTTCATACTCTCAATTTCCATAGACTTTTATGCCCAAATCTAATAAAACACTTCTATTCCAAATTTATGTTCGTTATATTGCTATAGTTAATGAATGGTCACTGATATCTTATTGTCAACAGGAGGTTTACTACAAACATCGCTTGGAATTGGGAAAACTACTCCTAGGCAAGATCAAAATCACTCACACCAAACATTATCATGTCCTGTTAACCTTCGATAGCTAGAAGCAAGTATATAGTGTACACCCGTCTTACCTTCAAGATACTCAGCAGAAGATTTGGCTCTCTATTTGGAACGTGCAAAAAAACTTTTAATAATTTTGAAGAGTTGTGCATCGAAGTCTTGAGAATTAGAAGACATGATTTAGAATTGCATATTTATATCTGTGACTAAAAATACAATTAATTATTAATCAATTTTCATATTTTATTGGTTGATTCAATGATTCTAGACTTTACATCGATTTATTGAGTTATCATCCAACCAAATAGATAGACCAATGAAATGCTGAACATTCATTACAATAAATGTAACTAAAAAATTCCAAAATAAAAAGGATAATACTTTCATTCAAAAGAATCCTACTACTGAAAGTACCAATCTCTTGTGTTGGATAATCACCAAGCCACTTTAAACACCAAACCTACCATTTTAAATTCGGGAAACCATCACAATCATACCATGCTAGATTTTTATTAATAGAAGCAAAAGGAAAATGCATTCCTTTTCATCTTATTTTCAAACTTTTCTCTATAAGAAATTCTACAACCACAGTTCGCATCCTCTCAATGACTTTTTTAAGCCGGCAATTTTGAACAGAAGTAGTAACTGTTTTACTTTATTAGCTACACTTTATATGTTTTTACGAGTAGACCCAAATTATTTCACTCAACAGGAAACTAATCGGACACACAAATTTTTTGATAATTTCAAAAAAGCGAAATTTATCAACTGAAATCACCTGCGTATGCTGGTGCACCATGCTTAAAAAGGGGCTTGCCCGAAGCTCAAAAGAGTGGGCTTAGGATATGTTCCAAGTGCCAAGGATTTTAGCGGGAGGTTTAGAATTTCCTCCTATAGAGGCACAGGCGCTTATAGTTGTTTCGTTTTTGAAAGCACCTGCGACTCTGCTGAAGGAAGTTTTAATTTCATACCCAAGCACTTGGAACAAATCGCCAGCCCACTCTTTCGAGCCTTGGGTCTTTTTATGTATGTGGGATGGGGCCTTCCAATCCCACCTACCCTTTTTAGGCATTTATTTTTGTTATTCGGGTGTTATTGGTTTAATCCATAAGCATGTTACTTATCCGGGCAACCACAAAAGATTACAGTCATTTGTCTCATATCTGCCTAGTTTTCATTATTTAAAATCTCAACTTCACACAACTGTGCTAATGAAGCATTATGTTTCAATAAATAAGTACTAAGAATTTATTTAATGCGCAATCTTCTAGTTACTCTTTGATTGATTCCGTGTCAAGTTTCTTGTCTATGCCCGCTGATCTAAGGACTAACTGCTCAAGACTCACATGGTTGTCAGTCTCTTCGGTGCACCCAGAGTCTTCTTGAATACAATAGACTGAATGTATGCTTCGACTTTTGGCTCAATTCCAATATCTCTGCTATACTTATTCGTTACTAGCTCATTACATATGAAATTATGTTCACTTTGCACTTGTAAATCAATGATAACTAATTTGCTATTAAATCGTATTTTCTAGTTTTTCATTTTCAACTTGAGTTAATAGGTTAAGATTGGTGATTCCAATCTTGATTAGAGTTATTTCATTTTTATCATGTAAGAAGATATCTGGCCTGTTTTAATTCTTGTATCTACTCGAATCTCGACATTTTCATTTGTTACAATTTCTTGAACGGAATGAGATTTCAATTTTCTTGTCTTCTTAATTCCGAATTTTCTACACAGTGATAAATGTATACATCTTAACACTTCATTATGTAATCATGTCCTAGCATACGGTCGCATTTAGTAGCAAGATGATCCATTGTTTTTGGCACAGCTTTGCAATGTGGCCATCTGACTTTTTCTCCAAAGAATATATTTCTATCCTGAAGGAAGCAATAAGCTCCTTCTTCTCTTGGCTTCATGTTTCTTTGGCATCCGCAATAAATTATTATTTTAGTTCAAGTTTATTTTATAAATTGTAGCTCAAGGAATCTGTCATTTCTTAAATTAATTGGTACAGCATCATCTATAATACAATTATGAATATGAATAACGATTAACTGGAGTCATGTCAAGAAATGCTAGCGCTTCTTAAATAGTTGTTAACAAACTGGAGTTTCATGAAAAAGCCATTGACATTATATTAAAATTCTTAAAAGTTTTTAATGAATTGTATATGGCTGTTGCTAGATTTCTGCTAATAACCACCTGGAAAAGAAGATTAGAAATATTTCAGAGTCTTACAGTTCAGAGAGTTTATTGATTGCTATAAAGTGAAACCTGGTGAATTTGTTATTAGAACCGTCCAGTTTCTTCCACAGATCATTCTAATATGGCAAAAGATATTAAGTCAAAAATTAGTAGGAATTTGATGTCTTCCTGAAATCTAGGCTACAGGAGTATGGTAGATCTATCAGAGTCGTAGTCAATGAAAGAGTTTTTGGTGAGTAAAGGTCTTATTTATCCATATAGAATTTGGATGAGGTTTGCCTTTATATAGATGTCTCATGAAGATTCTCTCTCCACAGACTCAAAAAAGAAAATGAATTCATTTATGATTACGAAATTCTATTCGAGATGAGACTATGTTGTAGAGCGAAGAAATATTATAGAGGTCTACCGGAGTAAATTCTGGAATTGAAAATGTAATAGTACCTTTTTGTTAATTTTGTATTAATTATTGACATGTTTAAATAAATTTCGTTTATTTTTCATCAATAGTCTATCTTTTAAATGATAATATTGGATGCCCACATGGAGAACCTAATAAAAATCATCAAATATTAATTCATCCAGCAAGTTATAGGTAATATACACTAGAATTTTATTTATAAGATTTTAATATCTGTAAATTTACTCGAACATGTTTCAAATTTTGTCGCAATCTTCAAGCTTTTACAATTCAATCGTTGAAGTACAACATATAATGGATGTATGTTTGCTGTACTCGTAATTATTAGACATCTTGAATTGGTGCTAGATGGCATGACCAAATTGGAGATGATGTCTTTGAACAGGCTAATATATTCTTGACGTAACCTTTCATAAGGGCAGAGATGGATGTATAAATGCAATAGAAAAGAGCTTTACAGTTACAATTACTTATGTTTGAGGTACTTCTTGTTGAATGTTAATAAAATGTGTATGAACAAAACATTTCAATCGACAATTCAATATCCACCCTTGGATAGTCACAATTCAACAAATATTCTAGGTTTATAACAAGCAGAATTTAGTAGCTATTTTGTAAAAAGATTTATGATTTCTTTTTAGGCATCATTAAATAAGATCACCCGTGAAATAAATCTTAGTTAAAGATACTTAAGTATCCAATCTGTCTTATATCATCTTATTTTCCATTGCTTTATAGGCTCACTCATTAAAGATTAGAATAATATCAAATGACTAACCTGAAAATCAATCCTCCACATTTGACTTTTCTATTCCAATCACTTACATAAAGAACTTCATAGCCTCGAGGTCCATTAACATAATGCACAACACTCTTCTAGGATTTTTTTTGATTAGTTAGTTTTCTATTAGTGCATTAGATATTCTCGTCTAAACGATTGGGGATACTTTTTAATTTCTTGTAAACAGGCACGAATTGACTGTCTCAACAGGAATCAAACACAGTTACTGAATTTCAGTTGAGACAGTCATACCCACTTTGTTTAATAAAAATTACAAAACATGTTAATTTCAATTATTTAATTTTCGTTGAAATATTAAAAACTTCTTTATATTTGTCAGGCACCAAGATTTAATTCCATTATTATTCATGTTTTTTAAGACAAATCATTCTATTTAAGGGAAGAACAAAAGATTCTCACCTCCTTGAAAATGACTGAATAATGAATACGAATCATTCTATTTAAATTAAGAATAAAAGTTTCTCTTTTAACACTCTGATTCTGACATTCCTCTATTCATGCTCAGTCATCCAAAGCTCTTTGGCAGCTTCCAAATTAATAAATACACCAGCCCCTTCAATTGCCTTTGTGTGATACACATCTCTTGAAATACTGTTCTCTTGATTTCCGTCCCCTATATAAAACAGGTTTGAACATATTTTTGAATACCTTTCCCTTGTAAATAAATACCTAGCTCGGTTTTCTACTGTTTCTTCTACTGCTTCATCATAAAAGAAGTATTCTCCATTCGTGTGTTCTTTATTAATATGTGATTTTATCCTTTCCAGAGACTCTTCTTTTTGTGAACATTCTAAGCAATTAAAGTTACCCCTCTCTTCCCCAAAACCCTTGCAAAATTCCTCAGCAAAATCTTCATCGTCGACCTTAAGAGCTTTAATTTTATCAGATTTTGTATTAATTTGTGTAAAATCATCAATAGATGAAAATCCGTTATCATAGACAAAACAGCAGAAATTGAGATTTAAATCAAAAGATAAGGAAAGTGAAACAGGAAGAATCAAAATACTTTTGAAATTCAAGTAATTGAAAATCAAACCAATGAAAGACATAATTTCAGTTCTTTTAAAAAAATCAGCAACGATTAAGCAAACCTGGCAAGAATCTTTTGAAATCAAAGGCTTCAAGAAGCAGTAAAACGAGGTAAGAGCTTGTTGAGTCGAACAGAACCTTCTTAAATCAAAAGAATAATTTCGAAAGAAGTTGATTTCGTATTTCTTATCATTTATAACCACAAAGGTATTCTCAATGAGAATGAAGAGTGTTGAATTTGAATGACCATAAGAGGGATACTTTAAATGTTCTGGAGTGAAACAAGGCTTGTCATTCTTCATGAAATAACTGTTTATGTTTTTATTTGGTGTTGTTATTGGATCAATGGCGAATCTTTTTGAAACTGGGACGTAGAATTTCATGGGTGAAGACTTTGAACAAAATAAAGGAAGCTGTTTAATTCTTAATCATCAATGATTTAAATATTTCAATGTAAATTGCTTTTGATAATTTTTACGTTGACATTCAAAGCATTATTTATAAATTACAGTAATAAAGGCGATTGTAGACAAGAGACTTGACAGGAAGTCAGCCAAAGAGTAACCATTAAATAAATTCACAGCATTGAAACAACCAATTATAAAACTTCCATATAATCACAGCATTGAAATTATAAATTATAAAACTCCCATATAATCATAATGAGAAGGTTAGCTCTTAGCTATGATTTTCCAAGCTGTTAAAAAAACAATCAAGGTAACAGGGAAAGACAAAAAAATAAAATGTAACACAATAGAATTTATTCAGTATAACCGCCTGTTTGAGATGCAACAACGTTCAAGGTGGCATCATCCTGAATGTTGTAGTTTTCAAGCCTCTCGTCCAGCTGTAAGACTTTGTCTTTATAAATCATTCTATATTCCTTCGGATCAATATTGTGTTCTTTGCAAAAGGCATTCAAAAGTTTGTGTGCTTTGGCAGATGGCTTGGCCAAGACTACGGTTCTAAAGCCATGAGCGCCTTCAATCGTTATTTTCAGTTGTTTTGTTGATGTTTCATTGTCTCCATCCATGGGGAAAACAAAAGGACTTTGCTAATAAAAATTTTATAAGAATAAAATTTTAATAAATTGTACGTTTTGAATTGATTATTCATCTGATCAAAGAAAATGAAACAAGAAGACTTTGTAAATAAATGACACAGATGAAAAATAAGAGGGAATTGCTTTTGAAGAAAAAAAACTCATAGTTGAAACCAAACAGTAATAAATGCATTACTGGAATTTATAAATTTTGTTAAAGCATTTTTGTCTTACAAGACAGTTAAATAAATATTAATATTTCTAATCAATTTACTTTAAAAGGGCATTCAAGCTTGGTAGAAGCTCATAAGGTAAGAAGAAAATACATTTTATTCAGTCTTTGTAAGTTTATAGACACATCTCACAGTGGAGTAATACGCTTTCCCGTCTTTAACTTCTATACACAGCTTATCGTCCACGCTGTGCTTGGTGCTGTTATACACCCCACTCTGTGTTTCAAGCTTATCAACGAGAGTTGTCTCGCCAGAACTAACCTCAAAGGTTTTGTCTTCGTTTGTGAAATCGCCAGCCAGCACGATAAACTTGTCTTGACCAGGAACAAGGGGGTATTCTTCCAGGATCTCGTAGTCTTCTATAGGATTGTTTACACTTGTGAATGTCCCATTGAGATATGACAGGTAGTCCATGACATCCTCAATGTTATTTTTAGATTCACTCCTCATCAATTGTAAGTTTCTCTCGATCTTGGACTGAAAATAGCTGGACTCATTTGCCCTCCACTTCCCGTCACATTTCTCCTTGACGATCTCAAAGTTTTTCAATTCCTCCAAAATGTCTAACGGGAAGTAATCAAGAAATTGTGTATGGATTATTTTATAATCGTTATCCAAGTCAGGTGAATGTTCCTTCAGATCTATCACTGGGTCCATATCCATAAAAAACAACCCAGGCACAGGGGGAGGAGGTAGTTTGTTGAACTGAAGTGTGGACTTGATTTGATTAAATTCTTCAGAACCAGAATCTTCCATTACGGCTTGAAAAATTTTAAAAAATTTCTTTCAGTAGCAAAATGTGTGTATCAAATGATAAGAATCAGAATTTACAATGCTATTACAGTAAAATATGTGTATCAGATGATAAGAATCAGAATTTACATTGCTATTACAGTAAAATAGAATTCTTAAACATGTCAAATAGCTGTTATAGCAAAATGGAATTCTTAAACATCTCAAATAGCTGTTACAGTAAAATGTGTGTATCAGATGATAAGAAGCAAAATCTACATGAATTATTTTGTCATCGTATTTTTAATCGAACTTTGATTAAAAACTTTTTGTATTTTTTTTATGATTTTTTACACGCCAAATGAAAATTGATTCAATTTATCACAAAAAAGAATTACGAAAGAAAGAATTGAAAGGAGACAAGAAAATCACTTCAACTTCCAAGGACCCAGTCCATCATCCATTTCTAGTGGAGAGGGAGTATGTAAGAGCACTTAACGCAACCAAAATAGAAAGGATGTTTGCAAAACCATTCATCACAGCTTTATCACATCATAAAGAAGGAATCAACAAGCTAACCAAGTCAAAGACGTCTCTCTTTGCTTCTTCCAGCTATGATAACAACGTCATTGTTTGGGATTTGAAATCGAGAGACGTTGTTAATTCGTATCAAATGGAAAACATAGTCAACGGTATTTCATTTTGTGAAAATAACATTTTAATAACACAGGGTAAGTCATTCGAATTGTTTAACGACAAGAAGCAAATCCAAAAATATAAAACAGACTTCAATCTCTCTTCCATTGACTGTCACAACTCCATAGTAGCTGGTGGGTGTGAATGTGTTTGGGTTTTTGATATAAATAGAATCACTCCAAGGCACAAGTATGACTTAGATGATGTAAATGCAGTTAGTTATAACAGATCTTTCGAGTATCTTATGGGTGCTTTGACCTCACTCAGTATAAATATATATGATAACAGGACTGATGCACCTGTTACCTCAATTCCCCACACCGGTAACAACAGTCTTTCGTTCTGTCCTCAGAAAGGGCATCTTCTAGCAACGGGAAATGAAGACGGCAACGGATACCTGTACGATTTAAGAAATGATCAGAAACCACTTGGAATCTACAGGGGGCATACCAATGCAGTAGTGAGCATTGCATTCAGCCCTAACGGCAAGGAAGTTGTGAGTGGAAGTTTCGATAAAACCATCAGGATTTTTAATGTCTACGACAGGAAGCCCAGAGATGTTTACTACAATGATAGGATGCAGATAGTCCATGGGGTTGAATATTCAAATGATGGTAAATTTATTGTGTCAGGTAGTGACGATTCTTCTCTCAGGCTGTGGAAAGCACAGGCTTCTAGGAAGGTGGATGCACTTTCTAGAGCAGAAAAGGAAGCAGTAAGATATGCTGATGCCCTTAAAAATAAGTTCAAAGACGTCTCTGAAATATCTCGAATATCAACTCACAGGTTTTTAAACAAAGAAATTAAAAGTGAAATGAAAATTAAACATGAAAAATTTGAAGGGGCATTGAGACGAAGTAACAAAAGAAAGCAACACGAGAGTGGGGAGGCAGATTCGAGTCAGGAACAGTAGATTTTTATGAAAATAAATTTCAAAATCATGCTTAACCTAGCATAATTCAGTTGTCGAAGATCATTCCTTGCAAGTCAATATATCTATTATTTTTAATAAAGAAAACAATTTTAATTTAATAAATTTTTTATATTAAATTAAAATATAACCGCCATTTTTAATAAAGAAAACAAGTTTTATTTAATAAGTTTACCTGGAAGATATTTTACGAAGCTGTTTGATTGGAATGTTTATTTAATAAATAGCATCAGAAGCTGAGTTATGAGTAATTTGAAACGGGTTCGAATCAAATTTTGTACTTATTTATGAAGAAATCAATGTATAGAGAATAGAGTACATTCTTCAATAATAAATTACAGCTGACAAAGTCTTTAGATAAAGTTATTTATTAGGATGACTGGAATATTAAGTTTTATGAAACATCAATAGTAAGATGATCAATATTCATTTAGTTACTTCAACTAATTAGAAATTTCTATAAAATGAATTGGTCCGAGATGACTTTAAATTAGAGAAAAAAAGAAAAGCATCTTCATACTGTCTTGCGGTATAATAAACACTTTATAGTGCTGAAAATTGGTGCTTCCATTAAGAGATTGCCATTCTTTTTCTTGACTCCTTGTGAAAATTTTTATGAATTTGAAAAATAAGGAAGACACTAGGCTGCAGGTGTCTGTAAAACAAGTGTGTTGTTAGGAGATAGAGATCAAAGCTCGTGAATTTATGACACATAGGAGTTCTGTGTGGTATTTGGCTTCAAAATGGCGGGTGGTTTAAGAAAGTATTTATATATGGACATAAAGCCATTACACTTTAGGTATAAAACATATATGTTGCTCCTAATTATTGAAGCCCACAGGGTATGATTGGATTTAGCTCTGAATTTAGAATGCATCCGTTGAGTGTTTTTCTGTTTTCTGTTGGCCAAGTTTCCTCCATACTAAAGGAGTTTTTAGAAACCCGTTTAACAATAAGATTTTCATCGATCACTTACTAGCTATAGAAATACAGTGAAAATAAATTGCTTTTTTTTGTTAATTCGGTTTACTTCAGTTTTGTTTGAAATTTTTAATAAACTTCAAAGCTGCTGACATTGCTTCTTGGAATCACTGATCGAACATGGTAAAGATTTTTGGCTTGGTGAATGTGATCATTATGCTTCATCTTGTGTTGTCAACTATAAAAGCCAAATTAGATCTGCTTGGGAATTTAATCAGTAAGTAGTTCTTTATCTGGGCAGAATCTGTCGTAAGACAGATGACTGTAGCCTTTTCGTGGTTGCCCGGATAAGTAATACACTTATGTGTGTGAAACTAATAACAGTTTATATCAGAACGTCACAGCAGATTCATAAAAAGAAAACCCCTAAAAAGGGGGAGGTAGGCCGAATGATTGCATGCGTGTGTGTGTATGCGGCATGGATAAAAAAGGGCTTACCCGAAGCTTGAAAGGTGGGCTTAGGATTTGTTCCAAGTGCCCAGGACCTCAGTAGAAGGTTTAAAATTTCCTCCTATAGAGACACAGGCGCTTCTAGTTGTTTCGTTTTTTTTAAGTAGTTCTTTATTTTAAAAAATTGGGATGCTAGTTCATCAAGCAAGCCTTTTACCTTTGGTTCGGCTGCTTGAGTTCCTTTTTATACATGGCAGATGATTCACTTATTGAGGATTAAGGGAGATATTAAATTCCAATGAAAATTCAGATTTGATTCAAGGAAGATCAAAAATATATGGTTGAAATCGGAATATCCAATCTAGACGTATCAACAGGATAAAAATGGATGATAGTAGAGCATAAAAGCAACTAAGTTAGTGTTTGCCACAGGCGATTTGTATGACCAAAATGCCTTGATTAGACCTTAAAATTCTAGTTTTGGAATGCAGTATTCTCTTTATTTCAACATCAATAAATTCATTTACTGCTTTGTTTGCACTATTGTGTCTAGCCATCTCAATTCTTTTAACAATTAAATTTATTCATTTTTTTACTGAATGATCGATCAATGAATTATGTTAATTTAATCTACAATGACACTTTGATTACAAGAATATGAGTTGCAAGGTACAACATCTGGTTTCTATTGGAATTATATTTATAAAAGTATATCATATTGCATATATTTGCCTGAGTTTTAATTTTTTTGTAAAGCACATTCTGTACTTTTACAAGAATCATTTGTTAATTTAAAGAGTACTTATAATTAATATGTATTGCTCAGGTCAATTTATACGGATTTGCCGAAACTAAAAGTTGTATCTTTATATAGCAGTTTACTAATACACAACTTTCAATTAATATTTGCTCCGATATGGACCATTTTACATTCTCTAATTCCTGGAAAGGTCTTTAGCAATTTCAAGAGTTATTTCAATTCAAGGATTTAAAACCCAAATTTAGCCTTTATTATTAATCAAGGATTCTTAATTCAATTTATAAAGCCTTGCATTTAATTTCTTGGAGTGGACTTTATCGTCCATGCAGTTATTTTCTTGAGAAGAATATGAATACAAAGGAAAATCACCCAAATAATTTTGATTAAATTAAAATCAATGTGAAAAGTAATTTAATTAAAAAGTTATTGCTGTATTCAGAAAGTGCAAATCAACATCATTTATGGAATAAAGTAGAGAGGTGAAACTTTATGGCTGTCATTCTTACAAATACATTTACCATCACAGTTTGATCAATAGAAGAAATCCAATTTCTAATTACTCATCTATAAATATGAGTTTCTTGTCTCTGAGATATCCATTCTCAATGATGAGGTTATGTGCTTCATCTTCAACTGCTCTTTATCTCTATTCAGAACCTTCACCATCAGAGTAGAAAGGATTCAATTTTGATTTTTCAATGAATATTGCAGTGAAGAGCTTTCAGCATTTCATCTATTTGTATAGTTAAAAAACGAAACAAGTAGGAGCGCTTGTGGCTTTGCAGAAGAAAGTTTTAACTTCCTTGAAATTTGTAATAAATCCTAAGCCCACTCTTTCGAACAAGATAATTATATCCAAACTGCTCCAACATGTCAGCCTTCCAATCCATCTCTCTTTTTTTCGGGGTTTTCTTTTTATGAGGAGACTGTGACGTTCTGATATAAACTGTTATTAGTTTCACACACATAAGCGTATTACTTATACACGAAAATGTAAAGTCCTTTGCCTCACGATAGATTCTGCCTATCAAACAAACTCGTTGATTGAAACAGAAACTTACGAGTCATCAAGAAATTATTAGATAAATCTCTCTTGATTTACAATGCGCTTCTACAAACAATTTTTTAAATACTTTTTCATTTCAAACCCATGGATGAAAATAAAATTCAAAATAAAAAATCACAGGAAAAACTTTTACTGCGAGCAATCAACATTTTTAATTTCAAAAGTTTCAAGGGGCTGCACAGCATTTCCAAAATACATGAAAAGAACTCAGTAATAATAGGACCAAACGGGTCTGGGAAATCAAATATAATAGACAGCATGCTTTTTGTCCTTGGGTTTAAAGCCAAGAAGATGAGACAAGGTAATATGGGTGATTTAATTTATACAGGATTAACTGAGTGTTATGTTGAATTGATTTTTAATATGTTTACAATAAAAAGAGCCTTAAAGAAAACAAGTAAAACTGTTTCTAGCTACTTTTTAAATAACAAGGAGATTCCTGTTCTTAAACTGATTCAGTATCTAAAGGAAAGGGGAATAGACTTGGACAATAACAGATTTTTAATATTGCAATGTGAAATAGAATTAATTTCCTTGATGAATCCAATGCAACTATTAGAATATATTGAAGATTGTATTGGAACTAGCTTGTTTAAAGATAAGATAGTTGAAATGGAAGACACAATTAAAGGTAGAGTCACAGAGATGGAAATTAAAGAAACCAATCTAAAATTCGTTGAGAAAGACTACCTTTACAAAAAGGAAAGGAAAGAAGAGAAAGTTGAGATTTTAAAAAAGAAGAAAGAATCTTTGTTATTGAAGAATGAAATAGTTCAAATGAAGAATGAAATAGCAAGGAAAAAGAAAGAAAGGAAAAAAGAAGAGAAAGAAAAAAAAGAAGAGGAAATAAAAGAAATAGTAAAGAGAAATGAAATAACACAAGGTCATCTAAGGGAATTACAAAAGGTGAGGAATGAAAAAGAAAGGATTCATCAAATAAATGAAAGCAAAGTAATTGAATTAAGGAAGGAGAATAACAGAATAGAAAAGATAATCAAACAGAAAATGGAGAAGAATAAAAAGCAAGAAGCTTTAAAAATGGAGATGGAATTAAAAAGGAAGGAAGAAGAAAGATTAGAGCTGTTTTATTTAAAAAACAAGCCTGAATATTTAAAGGGAATAGAAAAAAGAGAAATAGAAATCCAAGAGCTTTCAGAAAGGAAGAAGAAAATAAAAGAACAATTAAATATTCCTGAATACAATGAAAGAGAAAAGAAGTTGCAAGAATTGGAAAGTAAAGTACTTTTCAAGATTAAGAATAAGAAAGAAAATAAAAGCAAAGCTTATCATGAAAATTTACTAGAGAAATTATGTCAAAGGATTTCAATGCTGAATCAAAGGGACAATAAAATTGAATCAATGCCAAGTCAAAGGGACAATAAAATTGAATCAATGCCAAGTAAAAGGGACAATAAAATTGAATCAATGCCAAATCAAAGGGACAATAAAATTGAATGGTTTCAACAAATTTTAGAATTTGCTTCAAATAAACTTCAAGTTGAAGAAAAAGAAACAATCCAGTTAAGAAAAGACATTCAACTCACTGAAATAGAAATAAATAAAAGGAAAGGGAAAGCAGAACAAATGAAATATGAAGAGTTCAGAGCAAGAAAAGAACAAGAAGTTTTTGAATCAATAAAAATGGATGGTGTTCATGGATATTTGAAAAACTTGGGTGAGGTTGAACCAGGGTTTGAAAATGCCGTGTCTGCTGCCTGTAAGTCATTTACAAGCATTGTTGTTGACACAACCAAAGTGGCTGAAGAATGCATAAAAATAATAAATCAAAGAAAACTTCCAAGAACAACATTTCTAATTTTAGATAAGCTTAAATTTGAGAAGTTTGACGGGGATGCATTACTGTACAAAAAGATCAAGACAAGGAAGGAATTTGAAATTTGCTTTAACTTTGCTTTGAAAGACACACTAGTTGTCAACACAATGGAAGAAGCAAGGGAATTATCTTTTGGAAGGATAAGAAGGAGGGTTGTTACAATAAAAGGTGAGTTATTAGAGAAGAGTGGGGTAATGTCCAAGGCTAAGAACATTCCACTAAGAAGCTATGCTGAAATTGAAACAGCTTATAGAAACATGGTGGATTTATTAGAAAATAAAAGGAAAAGCAAGGAAGTTTTTGAAGAACTTTTTTCCTTGGCTTCAAAGATTCTTGTTCATTACAAGGAAAACAAGGAAAAGATTGAAGAAGTAGAAAATGAAGACTTAGAAATTTTAAAGGAGAAGATTAAAGAAATCAAGAATAAGAAGATGAGTTTTAAAATAGAAGAGCTTGAAGGGGAATTGATTTTAATAAATGAGAAGCTAACAATTCTTATGAATGAGAAATTGGAGTTAGAAAGGAAGCTTTCAGCTGTGCCCAAAAGAACAGTCAAGGAAGAAATTTATGAATTGATTGAGATTACTGAAAAGTTAATGGACATTAGAGAAGTAGAACAAGAATATGAACAAGCCAGACAGGAATACACAGCCGTGGCTGAAGAAATGACAAAGGTGAGGAATGAAACCAAGGAAGATTACCAAGCAGAGGTTGAAATAAAATCATCCCTGGAAATAATAGAAGAAACAATAAAGGAAAGTGAAGAGATAATAAAGAGCTGTAGAGATAAATTAAAGGTAATCAAGAAAGAATACAGTATTGTTCAGAACTTGATACAGGAACAAGAGGACCTTCCCTCCTTGGATTATGAAAGTAAGGAAGAAAGAGAATTGAAGGAGATGAGTTACGAGACAAAGCATAAACTTAACAAGCTTGAGTCTGAATTTATTAAAGACATGGAAGATCTTCAAGCCTACAACCAAATAATAAAAGACTTTAATAAATCACACGAGGAATACATCAAGATCAAGGATGGATTTGAAAGAATGGTACAGGAACTGAATGATTCAAAATCAAAGGTAGAAGAAATGAAGAACGAAAGGTTAGTTCTTTTTATGGATGGATTTACAGCCATTAACAAGAATCTAAGGGAGATATTCAATATGTTAACAAATGGAGGAAATGCAGAAATTGAACTCATTGACATTCTGAACCCATTCAATGAAGGAATTGTTCTAAGCATAATGCCCCCTAAAAAAGCTTGGAAGCAAGTTACAAATTTGAGTGGAGGGGAAAAGACTCTTAGTTCCCTAAGCCTTATCTTCTCACTTCACCGGTTCAGACCTAGTCCATTTTACATTATGGATGAAATAGATGCAGCCTTGGATTACAGAAATGTTGGAATTATTTCTCAATTCATTTCCAAGACTGATTCTCAATTTATAATAATAAGCTTGAGAAATGACATGTTTGAGATGTCAAATTTATTGATAGGTGTTTATAAATTTAAAGATATTTCCCGGACAGTTATCCTTGAAGTTTCCTGAATTTTGTCAACACAGTTATCTTTACCGTCAGTTATTTAACATCTTTAAGATCTTTAATATCTTTATAGTCAGTTATCTTTATAGTCAGTTATTTGATATGTTTACAATCAGCTATCTTTACAGTCATATTTACAGTTTTATATATTAAATTGGGCTTCTAATTCATTATTTAATTTCATAATTTAATTTTCTTGTCCCATGGACTTGGTTGACTTGGAAGATGAAATCGAATATTTTGGATGTCTCCCCTTCTCCTTTACTACTGAACTTCTTAAAGATCTGGAATCTGCCCTTCGTGAAATATTTAATTCAAACCATCTTCATTTGAGAGTTTCTTCTTTTATTTTAGAGTCCTTTAAGAGAAACATGTTCATTTTCAATAACTTTGTTTTGAGAAACATTTTAAGATTTCCTTCTTCGTTCAAGCTAGAGAGGAAGATCTCAGACAAAGTCATTGATTCAGATATTAATCTTTTATTGGAAAAAATGATTCAAAATCAATTAAAGGCATTCAAAATGCGACAGCAGTTAACTGAGTTGCAGAAGAAGCTTAACCACTTAACAAATAAAAATGAAGGATACAAAAATTTATTAAGTAACAAAGAAAATTTAAGGGAAATGTGCTGTGGCTCCAGAGAGATCAAGAAATTTCTGAAGGAAACTAACTCTCTCTTTGAGAAATACAAGACTTCAGTTCCAAAGAAGGAAAGCGAATTCAACAAGTTGATGGACTACAAGAACATTAAAAGTGAATTTTATAAAAACGAAAGGAATTCTATTTTGGAAGTCTCGGAATTTTCAATAATGGAAGATATAATAAAGAAGTTAGATCAGGAATAGAAAAGTAAATTCAATAGATTTTATTTGGAAGTAGACTAAGATTAAAAGGATGACAGTTAAAGAAGATCTTCTTTAAATTTGGCTCTGCATGAATTTTTTCAATATTTGCATAAAGTAAGTCTTTTTATTTTTATTCTGATTTCATTTTTCAATTGAATATTCTCTGTTCTGTTTAGGGAGTCAAGCGAACTAAAATTTCATTTCCTTTCTTGTTCTTTACTTATAAATAAATTGAATCCTCGCAATTTTCCTGATTTTAGATTTTCAGCAAAATTTTCATTCTAAAAATTTTGTGTACATTTTTAAGCCCATGTCTGTTCTGTTAACAAATGCCGAGAAAAAGACTGCAATGTATGCCAAAACTCAAGAATTATTCTCTTCTCATGAAAATTACATGCTTTTGAGCTTAAAAAGAGTAAAGGCCACACAATTAAAGGATTCAATTGTTGCACTCGACCCAAAGGTGAAAATCTTGTTTGCAAAAAACAAGATCATGAAGAAAGCTTTGTTT
>JAWNLH010000221.1:0-21939 GCA_035042485.1 Drosophila cyrtoloma | reverse complement strand
TCTGATATTTTAGATTGCACTTAAAATTTTTTTCAGATTTTTGAAAATTGATCAAAAGCAATAAATTCACTGAAATACCAAAGATATCAATCTTTTTTGTCGGATTGTGACTGTTGTCTTTACGCTGAGAATCTTTTTAGATATTGTTAGAATCCAAGTTTATTAAAGATTTCAAGCCTAATGATTTTTTAGCTAAAATTAATTCAATAGATAATAAATTGCGATTACTTTTTGGCAAAGATATTTGATCTAATTTCTAAACTTTTCTTTTCGAAGCATAAATGTTGAGGATCAAGGAGATGACAACAGTGATAAAACCTCTTGTTACAAGAAATTCATCTGGGCAGAATCTGTCGTGAGACGGGTGACTGTAGCCTTTTCGTGGTTGCTGGATAAGTAATACACTCATGTGTGTGAAACTAATAACAGTTTATATCAGAACGCCACAGCCTTCTCATAAAAAGAAAACCCCGAAAAAAGGGGAGGTGGGCCGGTGGCGTGTAGGAGCGGTGTGGATAAAAAATGGCTTGCCCGAAGCTCGAAAGAGTGGGCTTAAGATTTGTTCCAAGTGCCCATGACCTCAGTAGGAGGTTTAAAATTTCCTCCTATTGAGGCACAGGCGCTTCTAGTTGAATAAATTTCGTTTTTTTTTACAAGAAATTCACAATTTCATATTCTGGGCACAACAGGTATATAAATTGGTATGTGTGGATAATTGTAAACAGGGAATAAATGAATTGTTTGGCTGAGGCCTTAACTATCAGCCTTGCAAATTTTTCATTTCAATCATTCTACAATCTCACTAGCAGCCTCGCAGTTTGTCTAGCCCGAAACAAAGCTCTCTCAAGGTCTTTTTTGATTCACAAATTTTGAATGGAAGTAGTAGATGTTGTACTTGATTTTATACGCTTTGAATTATTTTTGTTTTACGATGTCAACTTCACACCAAAGTGGCAAGGAGGGTACAAAAAAAAGGAATTTATTATTACTTTATTTCTTTAAATAGTTACTGATCAATTTAAACCGTATTGCAAAAGGATTTAAAATTGTTCATCTGAATGAAGGAAACTTGACCTAGGTCTAGTCGAGCGAAGAAAGTAAGGAAAAATACTCAGTGGATAACTCCAAAAGCCCCCACCCAATCGTACCACGGTGGACTTCTATGACAAATATTCAGCATCCACTATTTGGATTCCAACCCTCAGAACACCAAACAAAAAGCTTCTATGGAAGAAATGATCGAGCTTGAGTGTTGTATGTTCATCTCCTAAGAACAGACTTGTATTACAGACAATTGAAGTCTTCCGTATTTTTGTAATACAAAAAAAGAATTCAAGGAGTTATGGAAGAGTTAACCTTAACCTTAATAGTAAATTCAATTTTAAGTACTAGAAAACATGTATTATACAAGAAGACATTTCGATGATGATTTCTTTCTTGCTGTAGTTTAAAATGTTTTCGGAGAAAGAATTAATGATTTATTACCCCCGCCTGGTCTGAGATGACTTTATAAAAGAGCAAGAAAGGAAAGCATCTTAACACTGTTTTGCGGTAAAATAAGTACATTATTGTGCTGAAACTTGGTGCTCCCATTAAGAAATTGGCAATCTCTTTCTTAACTCCTTGTGAAAAATTTTATGAATTTGAAAAATAAGGAAGACATCAGGTTGCAGTTGTCAGTAAAACAAGTTTACAGCCGCTATTTAGGAGTTAGAGGTGTAATATTTACGACACATAGGAGTCCTGTGTAGCGTTTGGTTTCAAAATGCCGGCTGGTTCAAGAAAGTGTATGTATATCTATGGACACGAAGCCATTCCACTTTGGGTATAAAACATATATGGTTCTCTTAGTTATTGGAGCTCACCAGGGTATGATTGGGCTTAATCCTGAATTTAGAGTGATCCATTTCGTGTTTTTCTGATCCTGTCTTGGCCGAGATTTTTACATTCCTTGAGGGTTGGGTTTTTAGCATTCGTTTGACAATAAGGTTTTCACAGATCACTCACTAGATATAGCAATATAGTGAAAATAAAATACTTTTTTTATTACCCCGCCTTTTATGGAGAAAAGGGGCTGTGAGTGAAACGTGTTAATAACGTGTGATGAGGTACCACTATATTAAAGTCCTGATCATTGCACATCTAACGTTCGGTCTGTGTTGGAATATTTCTACCCCTTGGTCAAAAGTAAAAATCAAAGGGGAGGCTGCTAGAAAAAAAAAGATATTTATTAACTAGAAGTGCTTGAGCATCTGCTGGAGAAAAATGTAAACCTCCTGCCGAGGTTTTGAGCACTCAACACAAGTCCTACGCTCACTCTTTCGAGCTTCGGGCAAGCCCTTTTTAATATGTGCTTGCTGCTCCCGCATGTTGACCTCATTGTTATTTTTAGGCCCAATCTTCCCTTTTTTCGGGGCTTTTTTTTATGAGAGGCTGTGATGTTCTGGCAATTAAATATATTTAATTCATCTTTTCAGTTGCTACTTTAGCAAATGAGTTATCATTGATTTACAAGTGCAAAGTGAATATAATTTCATACGTAATGATCTGAGAAGGGCTGGTAACGAAATGCCACAACAAGTATACTAAAGAGATAGGAATTGTGCCAAAAGTTGAAGCATATATTCAGTCTAATATACTCAAGAAGATTCTGGAGTCTATTTAATTTGAAAGACAACGAAGTATCAAAGAGGCGGACAACCATGTGAGTCTTGAGCAGTTAGTGCTTAGATCAGCGGGAATAGATAAGAGAATCGATACGTAATCAATCAAAGAATAATCGATAATCATTAGATTACCCATTAAATATATTCAACGAGAAGTATATGTATCTTTAATGTGCAGGTTCTAACGCCCTTCAAATCTTGGGTACATAAAATAACCTTAAACCATACCCTTTCGGGCTTTTTATATGAACCTTCAGAGTGTCAGTTTATTGAAATTTAACCAAGTTTCTCCACATATTTAAATCAAACCATGGACTATGAAATCGTATTATAATAGACTTAAGAACACTTAGGACAGTTTAATTCTTTTCTATCGTATCTTATCCATTATATTTAGTATATAAACTTTATTACCACTTCAAAATTGATTTGGTTATCATTTATCTATTGAGAGACATACAAAATAAACTAGGAATATCCTGGTTTGCTTACTTGACCTGTGTGTAATTCTGTAGATTCAGAGCTTTTGAATAGACGTGATTGAATTGAATTGGTTGGAAAATGAAGAAATGTGAGTTATCACGAATTAATACAATAAAGACGAATGAACATCTCATTTCACTCATCTCAAGTACCATAGTATGCTTGCATACATAGTGAAATAAATATCTTGCTCCGCTTTAACATTCGTTTAATTTGCTAATAATTTGTGATTATGTGGAAAAATTCACTCATAACAGGCCAATTTGTAGGAGATTAGGATGCTCTATCTATTGCATTTGAATTAAATTCTTAAAATGAAATCTTTTTCTCTTCTACATATCCTATGAAATATTGTCGAACATGATTTATTTACATGTAGTCAGATAATTGATCCCATGTGTTAACAATTGACTATGATGATCTCATGAACTGCATATTCGCCGAATACTTGAATCTGTCTTTCTAAGGACACGTGCTTTTTAGGTATATCAATACATATTCCAGTAAACTATCATTGTGATATATTACAATTTTTGTCTTCTAACTAACAAAGATAATCAATAAATGATAGTTAGTAATAAATCCTTGGAGTGCTTTATAAGGAATATAAATGCACCATTTATTGCATTTCCACTTCTGTTAAATAGATTTGATCTCTTTTAATTAATATCAGTTATGTAAATATTTACAACCCTTTTGATTTATTTTTTACTAACCCATGAGCCATAATGAATTTGTTCTTAAAAATATTTGTGACACCCCGATAAAAAATACAATTTTGTTTAGGCAAACAGTTCTTCAAGACAAATGCAAATCAATCCTGGATTCATTGAAAAAGGCTGAGTTCTCAACAATATTTTTAAATAAAGTCAGTAAAAAGGAGGCACCAAACTATTACACAATTATTAAAAATCCAATGGATTTGGGAACTGTTTTCCGAAAAATTTGCGTTTATAAGAGCTTGATGGATTTTAAAGCCGATTTGGATCTGATCTGGGAAAATTGTCTAATTTATAACAACACTCAATATTACATTGACTGTGCAAATAACATGAAGAGCTTGAGTAATAAGCTATTACTGGAGCACATCAAAGCTGATGATTTGGAAGTGCACGTCTGTAAAACACTTTTGACAGTTGGATTTGATAGCTGCTCAAGGGGTGCTTTCAAAATGATTTTTAAAGCTGTTGAACAGCGATTAGTGAAAGAAATTGGCTTACCTGGCTCTGATGTAAATCCCATGTTGGATATGTTTCCTTAAAGAGAAATTATGATTAGGTATGGAAATTAAGTGAAATAATCGGCCGTTTAAATGAAATTTTAATTAATTTAGCTGTTTAATTTCATATTAAAATCCTATAAATAAATTGGTATATTATTTTCTGGTTTGACTTGTATTTTAAACACAGTGCTTTTCATTTATTTCGAACATTGTTAAAATTTTCAGGTGTTCATTTGTAAAAGAAAAATAATTTATTAATCTAAAACCTGTTTAAGATTTCTATTAGGAAGCATAAAAAAATCTTAAAAACTATAAGCATAACCACGATCATACTCTGATATGTGTCAATTGCTGGAAACATATCGTATTTAGAAGCCATCATAAAACTCGATTTAGTATGATTTAGATCAGGAATTTCGTAAGTTTTTTACCTTGATTTTCGATCTTCCTAGCGGAAATGACATCATTCTTCTCCAAGGAGTTTTCTTACTAAATTATTTGTTTAATAGATTAATAAATCTGTTACAATATGATAATACAAGTGGAAACACTTAATTAGTTTCAGTAATACCAAGCTTCATGATAGATACAAGTTGAGCCCAAAATATGTAGACCCTGATATTATGTTTTCCTAATTGATGTGTATGATCGTAAGAAATCTAGCCAAAAACTACATCATGTTCAGTTTTAAGATCTTCTTGGACAGCTAGTGCTGCTAGAGTGGTGATCTATTATTGCTTATATTCCTGCTTGGGCTGCCTCCTTCTATAAGCCACTCAAAAGGTTCTGAGTGAGCAACCAAATTAACAAAAAACTTATCGCTTTTGCAGGTTTGAGAGTTTATCTATATCAGAAGTTGATTTTGATCACTTTTTTCCAGCAAAATGAAAAATTACCCGCGTGATTTAAGAAAATAGTATAAATACAGAAACAACACAGAGCATAGGCAGTTGAATCAACCAGGCAATACATCTATATTTTCATATTACTATTTTTGTTTCGAGACTCTCTTAAAGGTGTCTGACAGTGTATATACTCAACAACTAATTAACAATTGCATTTATGGGAAATCAAATTATAATTCCTCTATCTAACGCTGCAAATCTTCCAACTGTTATGCAAAAACTAGTTCATGTCTTACTCATGGCTTTGCTTGTATCCTTCATTCAATAACTGTATTACAGATTGTCTATATTGAAAAAATACTTTAAACAATTAAACCTGTCTTGGAAGACTCGATTTGATGCGCTATACAAGACATTCTACTTTTAGTATTAATATATTAAAGAAGATTCCTACTGTTCAAACCCCAACTTTTTGAAAACGATAAACTTTCTAAATTGTTGAAGAAAACCTTATTGTCAAACGGGTTGCTAAAAACTCCATTCAAGAAGAATAGAAACACATGTCCCGGCTTGGCTTTAAAAATACGAAAGAATCACGCAAAATTCAAGTTTAGATCTATCATACCCTGAAGTCCTTCAATAATTCTGTGCAAGTATATGACTTATATTCAAAGTGGAATTATTTCATAAAATGAAACCGACACCATATACAAACATTCCCACTCATCATTTGAAACTAAACGCCCATATCACCATAGAGGACCAAGATTGCATCTTGACCCCCTAGTAAGTGACTGCAGTCTTTCTCATTTGTAAAAAATATGAAAAAAACGAAACAACTGGAAGCGCCTGTACCTGTATAGGAGGAAATTTTAACCGCCTGTTAAGGCACTTTAAATAAATCCCGGGTCCACTCTTTCGAGCAAGCCCTTTGTATCCATACTACTCGCACATGTTGACCTCGCGATCATCATCCGGCCCACCTTCCCTTTTTTCAAGGTTTTTCTTTTTATGAGTCTGCTGTGACGTGTCGTTCTGATATAAACTGTTATTAGATTCACACACATAATTATGTTACTTATCTGGGCAAGAACGAAAAGGCTATAGTCATCCGTCTCACGATAGATTATGCCCAGTGAAAAATATGAAATTTTTTCAAGGAGTTAAGAAATTTATTTTATAAGGAGCATGTGTGTTTTTCAACAAGAAGTTGTTTAATTCAGTTCGAGGCTTTCAGCCCAGGATTCTTCTTGCATGCTGGCTGCTTTAGAGGCCCTTTTAAACTGTTCCCCGCTTCTTTCTGAACTGAGGATTCACAATATTCCGAAATAGATCGAGCACTGTATTTAAATTAGGCGGGATCATGTTGAAGTGGCTTCTTACGACTCATTAGTAATGTGTTTCACTCACGGCCTCACTTCTCAAAATAATTTGTCATTCTAGGACGTTTCAAGGCCGCATACATTCACGTGGAAGGAACGGAGCAATCGGGTTAACAAGAAATTAAGAAAGGTTAATCAGACTCTTAATAGGAAACCATTTTTCTGCACTATAAATTATATAGTATACCATCCCACAAGACAGTATTCTGGTGATTTACATTTTTACTCTCGTTTAATGTTATCTCGAACAAAAAATAACAAGAAAATATGCTTTAGATAAATTTTGCTTCTAGTGTTAACATACTTTTACCTTTTAATTAAATTTATTAGTTAAAAATTCCAAAAAAATAAAAACTTTTTAATGCTGGAAGGTAACAGCTTCCCCTTAATAACAAAAACCCCCAAAAAGGGGAGGTGAAGCCGGAAGGTCATCCAATATGCACATGTATAAAAGACCTTGCCCAAAGCTCGAAAGAGTGGGCTCAGTGTTTGTTTTGGGTGCCCAAGACCTGAGCAGGGGTTTAAAACTCCACCCTACAGAAACACAGGTGACCTTTCTTAAATAAATTTTGTTGTTTTTCAAATTTTCCTTCTTACTACTAAAAATAGATTTTTCAAAATTTTTTGAAAATTTGAATTGATAATTACAAGAGAATTCATTTCAAATGTGATTATTATGTCGGATACGAAGAATGCAATCTAGTTGACCGGCCGGGTTCTCTTTCAAATCAGACACAATTTTAAATTTGAACTTAATATATAACTGTCGTAAAATACTTCTATTAAATAAATTTTAATTTATTAATAAAGAGTCGTTGATCAATGCAATAGCCCAAATAACAACAAATCTTTAAATTTTTGATCCAAAATAAATTATTATCAATTAAATTAATTTATAATTTAATTTAACGGTTGATTGCTAAATGTTGACAATGCAGTCAATTACAATATCCCAATGGAAACTTGAATTTAAAATCATTTCAAATTTATTTAAATTGATCAAGCTGTCAAAATTTCTCAATAGTTTTTTTGATCGTGATAAAAGTATAATCTATTAAAAATTTTAGTATAAATAAAGACAAATCAACCACCGCATGAAATTTAAAACACTTACCTTATTGAATTTTGTTTCAATTTTATTCTACTTTGAGAAAAGCTTCCTCACAGCAATTAAGAAGATGAATACAAAATTGCCAGTTCTTGTAGAGCAAGAAAATCATGACGTGTCTGAAAACTCAAATATATTTCACACTAGTGCTGAATATAAAGATCAGACTGAACAAATAAAGAAAGTATCTGCATCATCTTCAGAAAATTTTGAGACAAATGGAACACTTGGTCAGAAAAAGTTAGATCCATTGAAAAAGCACATTACAAGCTATTTTCTAGAACAAGAGAAAGATCAAGAGCAAATGGTTGAATTCCTGCTAAAAATTCGAAAAAATTAAAGACAAATCTTAGAGTTCGTCAAAATGGAATGGCTAGACCCTAAAGAAAAACGAAAAATATTTTATAAGAGTGTGTTCAAGAAAGAGCAAGAAGAATTAAAAGAATCACTTGAATTTAAAAACTGGCTGAAGATGTGCCGAGAAGAATTTGAAAGCAAAGAGGTCCAGAAAGATCAAGAAGAACTAAAGGAATTGAACGAATATGAAAAAATATACAGGAACTATCAAGAAGAATTTCGAAACAGTAACGCGTGTAAAGAGCAAGAAGAATTAAACGAATCACTTGCATTTGAAAACTCCCAGAAGAAGCGCCGAGAAGAATTTGAAAGTAATGCAGCCCAGATAGATCATGAAGAACTAACCCTATTTAATTATCTGTTGAATGAAGACCGAGAAAATTTTGAAATAAAAAAGGCATTAGTAGATCAAGATGAATCAAAAGACTTAATCCAACATGAAAAATGGCTCAAGAAACGCCAAGATAATTTTGAAAGTAAAGAAGCCATGATAAATCAAGAAGAATCAAAAATCTTAATCAAATTTCAAAAGAGGCAGAAGGAGCGCCGAGAAATTTATGACAAATTTGAAGATAAAGTAAAGAAATATTACATCTTATACAAAAATCTTGAATTAGAGGATGTCAACCCCAATGAGCAAAGGATGAAAAAATCTAATCTCTATTTAGTTGAAAGACTCATTCGTGAACAAAGAATAGAATTCGAAAAAAATGAAAAACAATACCAAAAGACATACGACTCAGAGTTTCAAATAAAGAAAAAGGCAAAGGGAAGAAGGTTAAATGCGTTTAAGCAGCAAGAAGAGGAATTTCAAAAGGAATACAGATTAAGGTCTAAAATACAGAAAGGGCCAAAGGAAAAAGACGCCATGGTGATGGAGTTTGACCGAAGAGAAGAACTGTCTCGAAAGGAATTTGATTCAAATTTTCAAAAAGCAAAGGAAGAAAGGGAATTTAAATTTAGGTTGGAGGAAAAACGACTTCAAAAAGAATATGACTTAAAGGTTCACAAAGCAAAGAAAGAAAGACGAATTGAATTAAAGTTAAAGGAAGAGCGATCTAATAATTAAAAATGTAAAGGAAAGAAGGATCAGTGCGTTTAACCTGGAAGAAGAACGATTACAGAGTGAACACGACTCATTGGTTGCAAAGAATAATGCAGGCAAGGCAAGAAGATTAAGGATGTTTGAGGTGGAAATGAAAAAATGGATTGAATTTCCAGTTCATAGTAACCAAGATTTCATCTCATCAGATGCTTCAATGTGTGCCATATGGTGAGATGGTCTCCATCTTGTACAGATATCAATTTTTAAAAATAGACTATTTAAGGGATCCGTCGAGAACTATTGTAAAGTAATAACTTTTTAGGATTTATAAGTATTTCAAAGAAATCTTGGATCGAATGTTATGGGCATATTAAATTTTTTTTAAAGCTTCAGTCCATTTATTTATCCTTGATGTCTTTGATTCCTTTAATTGATAAACTTAAATTTTCTTTCGGATAACTTCCACGACTCGATTCTAAAAAAACGAAATTTATTTAAATGGAAGCGCATGTGCCTCTGCAGAAGGAAGCTCTAGGCTCCTGCCATGGCATTTTGAATAATCCACGTCCATCTTTACGAGTTTCGGGCAGCCCCTTTTTTATTCATGCTGGCGTTCATGTCCCATCTTTACTTTTTTCGCGATTTTCTTTTTGTGAGGAGTTTATAAGGTTTCGGCATCTTTCTGCAACTCAAAAACGATATCTGTTGCCTAGAAGCGATTGTGCTCGTGTAAAGGAATTTTTAAATCTCCTACTGAATTCTTGAGAACTCAACACAGGTATTAACCCCCACTCTTTTCAGCTTTGGACGGGCCATTTTTTATGCATGCTGCCCCCGTTGTTATTGGCCAGGTTGGCATATGATTTTCGATTTGCAGTGTATGGTCTGAATCAAACTTTTTAAAAGCTGAGCTATACTGCTTTTGTGGGTTGTCTGCCTCCCTCTGTATAGGCTGCTCGATTCTACAGGGCTGAGCAGCTTTCTTAAACAACTTTCTAGAGCTTCTGCCTGTGTAGGAGAACGACAAAAAACAATTAAAAGATTTTCTAAATGGTACTGCTCTCTTGGATGCCTCTGTTCCATTGTAGGACATGTAGTATCTGGGCAGAATCTGTCGTGAGACGGGTGACTGTAGTCTTTTCGTGGTTGCCCGGATAAGTAACACACTTATGTGTGTGAAACTAATAACAGTTTATATCAGAACGTCACGTCACAGCCAGCCGACTCATAAAAAGAAAACCCCGAAAAAAGGGGAGGTGGTGTGTGTGCGGGAGCGGCATGGATAAAAAAGGGCTTGCCAAAAGCTCGAAAGAGTGGGCTTAGGATTTGTTCTAAGTGCCCAGGACCTCGGTAGGAGGTTTAGAATTTCCTCCTATTGAGGAAAAGGCACTTCTAGTTGAATAAATTTCGTTTTTTTTTAGGACATGTAGTAAGAACTGTGCACCGACCGTGATAAAATACTTTTTGAAAATATTTGCTGCGTTAATATGCTCGACGAAAGCGTCTAATCTTGGTCAAAAGATGGTTATACGGAGTTTCTGTGGTTTGTAGATGAAGTTTAACAATAAATAATCTTGGTATGATCCAAAACAAAGCTTTAAACCCCTTTCTTAAGAATTATGATTCAAGGATTGTTTAGAAATTTTCCTTTCGTTCAGAAGTGAACTTCTCAAAAAGAAGAAAATATTTTGAATAAGTGGCAGTTTGATATTAAATAATACTTTAAGATAGCAACTGAAAGGATAAATTAAAAATATTCAATTCCCAGAACGTCGCAGCGTCTCTATAAAAGTAAAAATCACAAAAAAGGGGAAATAAGGCAGATGGTATACATGCGTGTGGAGCGGCATGGATAAAAAAGGACCCACCAGAAGTGGAAAGACTGGCGATTAATACCTGTGTTGAGGGCTCATGACTTCAGAAGCGGATTTAAAATTTCTTGCCGCAGAGACACAAGCGCTCCTCTTTAATAAATCGCGTTTTTTTCGGGATAGAAATATATTATTTGAAGAAAAAATCAGATGCCCACATTGCAAAGCTGTGCCAAAGACAGTAGATCATCTTGCTACCAAATGCAACCGCATGGTAGATCATGATTACATGAGAAGGCATAATGAAGTATTAAGATGCATACATTTATCACTGTGTAGAAGATTTGAAATTAAGAAGACAAGAGAACTGAAATCCCATTCCGTTCAAGAGGTTGTAGCAAATGAAAATGTCGTGATTCGAGCAAATACAGGAACTACAACATGATAGACCAGATATCTCTGATCGAGGTTGGAATTACCAATCTTGACCTATTAACTCAAGTTGAAAATGAAAAAACTAGAAAATACGATTTAATAGCAAATGAGTTATCATTGATTTACGAGTGAAAAATATATATGATTCCATATGCAATGACCTGGGAAGGGCTTGTAACGAAATATCACAACAAACATAGTAAAGAGATAGGAATTGTGCCTGAAGTCGAAGTGTACATTCAGTATATTGTACTCAAGAAATCTCTGGTGTCTGTTTCATTTGAAAGATGACGAAGTATCGAAGAGGCGGACAAAAAAAACGAAATTTATTCAACTAGAAGCGCCTCAGCCTCTATAAGAGGAAATTCTAAATCTCCTATAGAGGTCTTGGGAGTTTGGAACAAATCCTAAGCCCACTCTTTCGAGCTTCGGATAAGCCCTTTTTTATCCATGCCGCTCACGCACACATAGACACGCATGCAATAATCCGGCCCCACCTCCTCTTTTTTCGGGTTTTTCTTTTTATGAGTCGGCAGGCTGTGACGTGACGTGACGTTCTGATATAAACAGTTATTGGTTTCACACACATAAGTGTGTTATTTATCCGGGCAGCCACGAAAAAGCTACAGTCATCCATCTGTCTCACGACAGATTCTGCCCAGCGAAGAGGCGGACAACCATGTGAGTCTTGAGCAGTTGGTGCACAGATCATCAGGTGTAGATAAGAAACTTCACACGTAAACGATCAAAGAATGACAGATAATCAGTAGATTACCTATTGAATAAATTTATTTATATTCTCTTTCTCATCAATGATTTTATCTTCATTTCTATCATCAAAATTTTTACTAAATTTAAGAATTTGTTTGTTTTTGTAATACTCTTTTCATCTTCTAATATTTTTGAATCACTATAAAATCTGCCATCTGTTTCTTGTACAGTCTCTAAGCTGTTCACATCAAAATCCTTTACCTTTCGATTTAATTTCAACGGATTTTACAAAATTTTGGTTTCAAAAATTTTTCCTAAAATGTGCAAATTGTGCTTAAACTTAGTTCTTAGCGACGAGGTACTTATCTGATTTTTAATCTTTCTTATTGCTTTCAATTGGTTTCTTCCAATTTTAGTCTAAAGACAATCTATGATTTCTTTTGATCGCATTTTGATTCTACTAAAAAATTTTGATTTTAATTTATCAATCATTTTAAATTCTTTGAAAAAATTTGAATTTTGAACAGAAGAAACATTTTAAATTTTTTTCAAAGCGAAAATTGAAATCAAATCAGTTGAAGCACCATTTTTGATCACATCAAGATGGCGTAGCTGATCATTGTCGCTAAACAGTACAGAACTCCTGTACAAAAGTCTTTGAAAGAGTATTCGTTACAGTCGAGAATATTGGTTAAGCTAATATTTGTAATTGGTTCTTTAAAGCTATTTATACAAACAATCTCACCACATATCCTACTATGAACTGAGGCACGAGAATATCAAAATTGATTATCTGATGAATTAAAGATCAATCAAAAAGTTGTTTAAGCTTGAAATCTTTCAATAAATATAGATTCTAACAATATCGATAATTATTCATCGGTAAAAAAAATAGTAACCATTCGAAAAAGGAGATTGGTATCTCTAATATTTGAGTTTTTTAAGTGCATTTATCGCTTTTCCTAAATTTACAAAAGTCTGAAAAATTTTTAAATTCGATTTAAAAGATCAGCAATCTTGAATTTAAGATGCTACTTTACAAATCTTTTCATAATTCTCAAGATTATTCAAAGAAAAAATACACATCAATGAGCTCCACTAAATCATATAGCTCAGGAAATCTTCATCAACTATAAGAAAACACCTTTAGGAAAAATCATCTATTTTTAATTAATCACAGACCATATTTTAATTTATTATTTTGATAAGTGCTTTTTTTTAATTCGAATAAAAATTGTATAAAAAAAAAAGATACCCCATGAATTTCTCTCTGGTGTTGATAGCGAATCTCGATTTATATTCGGACAAGCATCTGTCTAGCTTTGGACTTTACAGAGAAAAGAATATTAAGAAACAGATGGAGACACTAATCCATGGTGTCAACGTTAAATATGACATGTGTTTGAATCAAGCCGAATTCCCAGTTTCATTCACTGAAATAGAAAAGGACATAGAGTTACTAAATTCTATACTGTGTGAAGCACCAAAGGAAGACGATCTTTTTTATTTTGTGAAGCATTTTACTTCAGAAAATATGAAAGACATGCGTATTTTGTATTCCACGTATCTGAATTTTCATAAGTTTTTTGAAACTTTTAATCAAAAGTTGGAAAGTTGTTTTACCTCTCCGGTGGAAGCCCAATCCTCCTTGAAAGTCATTGCCAGCCTATGTTCCAACTCTAATGAAGAATTCTTTCATTTCAGGAATCAAACTAATGAGGTCGTAAATTCAATCATCTCAAATATTGATGATAAACTTAAAAAGTTGGCATCTCTATTCTATCTGTTGAAGGACGAGTTGTCATGGTCAATTGCAATGACCAATGATTTGAAACAGGTCAACAAGACAGCATTCTTTCAGGAATTTGATAAGATTTTACATGGATATTTTTCTAAAATGCGACCTTATCATGATATGTCTTTTAAAATAGAACAGACCTTTGAGGAATACTTCTTTTCAATGAATAATTTCCACGCATCTTATCCTACTTTAACATTAGATGGGATAATTAAATCAATAGAATTTGATATTAAATCGAATAAGGCTAGTACATATTTCGAAGCAGAAATCAAAGATGCAAAGAATTTTAAAGAATTCAACTACAAGTCAATTCTTTCCGACAAAAATTTTAAATTGCCCATTCCAATTTTTGCGAATATCATTAAGGCTCTTGCGGTAAAGGACAAAGTTATGATAAGCCCGGCATTGATCGATTCAACTTTTAACAAAATTATGATTTTGGATTTTTTTTGTACTCAATATTTAGTTCTCCGGGATTATTTCAAAAATGATATTTTGGGCACCATCAATTCTTATGAAAGATTTGTCCAAGAGCTTATTTTGAATGAAGAAACTTTTGAGGATTTGAAAGCTTCTTTGAATTCGCACTTCGAAGCGGCCAAAAATCAGTTTATTGAACAGCCTCGAGAGTTTTTATCCCAGATTAGGCAGGCTCAACGGTTTATTTTATATCTTACCAATGATAGCGATGAGCCAGACAACACAATTGCAAGCGATTTGTGTTTTTTTGACACCTTTGTTTCGTATCTTGAATTTCAGTTGAGAAAAAATATATCAAATGGTGTTAACGTTTCTCTTAAGAATGCAGTAGAGCGTTGGGATAATGATCGAAAGAACCCTAACAGACCTATGGATCCCATTTCAGTTTCGAAGAGAGAAGAAGAAGGCAAAAAGCTCACATTGCTTTGCAAGAAGAATTTTAAGTATGGACCAGATAATTGTTCTAGTGAGGCCAAGCGCTTAAAGAGGGAGTTTAGAGAGGCGGTAAATCCGGATTTGATAGCCAACAACAACAACCAGAATAAGAACAATATCCAGAACAATAACCAGAACAATAATCAGAAGAAGAATAAGAAGAGAAAGAATAAGAAATAAATCGGATTTTTATTCAGATATTCTATGTAATATATATATTTCAAAAATTTACTTCATTATCTAAGTGTTTCAACCTGAAATATCAATATTCTCATATGAGATGATATATTGTGTAAACCACCACTACCCCTTGTTTTATCAACGTAAAAACGACTTCCAGGGATTATTGTTTTGCCTTTTTTTATAATTCATTTTAATATGTTTTCAGTCCATTTTCTCTACTTAGCCATAATTTGCTGTAATTTGAAAATTCCATCTTCGGTTTTAAATTAAACTCTATCGTGGAACTTCCTGAATACAGTGAAATAACTAAAGAGGAGTATATAATATAGAATTACTTAAAGAACAATATATTTATTAGAAATTTTGTCTAATCTTCGTAGTTCAGTGGTGTGAAGTTGATGTTATTTATGTCCAAAAAGTTTAATTCTCGGGTGTGAATCTAGTTGAGTGAAGTAATTTGGGTCAGCTCATAAAAAGCATATTGACTGAAAGGCATGTATAAAAAAGGGCTTGCCCGAAGCTCGAAAGAGTGGGCTTAGGATTTATTCTAAATGCCTAGGACCTTTACAGGAGATTAAAACTTCCTCCTGTAGAGGCACAGGTGTTTCTAGTTGTTTCGTTTTTTTTTCATAAAAGCATATTCGACAATGCTGGGCAGAATCTATCGTAAAACAAATGACTGTAACCTTTTCGTGGTTGCTCGTATAAGTAACACACTTATGTGTAAAACCAATAACAGTTTATATCAGAACGTCACAGCCCCCTCATAAAAAGAAAACCCCGAAAAAAGCGAGGTGGGACGGAAGATGATCGTGAGGTCAACATGTAGTAGACGCATTCATCAAAATGGGCTTGCCCGAAGCTCGAAAGAGTGGGCTTGGGATTTGTTCTAAGTTCCCAGGATCTCAGTAGGAGGCTTAAAATTTCCTCCTGCAGAGGTACAAGCGCCCTTAGTTAATAAATCTCGTTTTTTTTTCGGCCCACCTCCCCTTTTTGGTTTTATTTTTATGAAGAGGCTGTGGCGTTCTGGGCAAAAAATATTTTTAGTTTATCCTTTCAGTTGCTATCTTAAAATCTTATTTAATATCAAACTGTCACTTAATTTAAAAAATTTTCATCTTTTTGAGAAGTTAAATTCTGAACGAAAGGAAAATTTTTAAAATATCTTTGAATTGAAATTCTCAAGAAAGACGTTTAAAGCTTTGTTTTGGATCATTCCAAAATTATTTAGTCTTTTAACTTCTTCTAAAAAGTACAGAAACTCTGTATAACCATCTCCGTTACCAACTATATAATTAAATTAGGCCGCCATATTCGATATAGACCTTTTTATTAATCAAGCAGAAAATAAGATCACTGTGAGATCCGGTATACCCAAAGTAAACATTGAGATCTATTCATCATATATTCTTGGACTTTTCCTTTAAAATTGTTCTTAAACTTTTATCATAAACTAATCCCAGATTAGCTAAGAGATTTAAAACCGATAGAATCCAATGCTCCATAGGTGCTATCTAACAACAAGAAGAGGTTTCCAAATCTTTAGTTCCATTATATATCTATTCTTTTTGTTTAAAAAGATTATTTAAGTTCTACATGGGCACTTTTCAACCTAACGCTTATATATCACGAAGAGGGGTAAGATAAACAATAAATTATATGATAAAAATATTACTGAATGAACAGAAAACCAATGATTTAAATCACTTAGAAGATAGTGGACAACCCATATAAATGGTATAAACTCACTGGTGAATACAGACCGGTTAAAATGTACTTGAGACAGTGTAATTTATTGGCTATGGCTTCATCCCTAACAGTGATTCTTAGAGATTTAAAATCTTATTCTTAAATAATAGAAATGTATAAAATTGGATCTTCCAAGAACTCACTATCATTTACAAGTTGATTCTTGGAGATCTCTTTATTGAAAAGTTTAAATAGTTCATACAATAGATGAGTGATTTAGAAAAAAGAAGCTGTAACATTGGAGATCAACTAATATATTAGTTAGTTTTGTCGAGTTTTACATTGAACACTTGAAAAATAGAAGACATAATTTATTTAACAAATTCTGGATTTATATCTAGGATTATAAATATGATTGGCACTTGATCAATAATCATATAATACTAGTCTATTGCATAATTATAGGCTTCCCGTTGCTATATAATGGGTGTCTTTTGAAGATTCTCTCTCCTCAGGCACAAAAAAGAATAGGCTTTACATTGGTTTATTGTGCTATCAGCCAATCAGTTATATAAATCAATAAACTTCTAAACCCTTATTACAACTGTATTAAATGTTCTACGATTACGTAACCAAAAATACACATTTTGAATATGAGATAGCCGGTAGAAGCTAATTAATATTTTGAGAATAATAGTTATCAATCGATTCAGACATGAAATATTTATCCCTCTCGAACCAGAAATATTAAAAGATTTTCGAATCCACGGGGTAGAATTCTTCCGTAAAGTAATACTAAATAAACTCTATAGCTCTTATTGATCGAGGCAGGAATTATTAATCTTAACCTATTAACTCAAGTTGGAAACTAGAAAATATGATTTAATAACAAATGAGTTATTATTGATTTACAAATGCAAAGTGAATAAAATTCCATACGAAATGACCTGGGAAGGGCTGGTAACGAAATACCACAATATGTATAGTAAAGAGATTGGGATTGAGCCAAAATTCGAAGCGTACATTCAGTCTATTGTACTCAAGAAAACTCTGGAGTCTGTTTCATTTGAAAGACTGTGGGCATCGAAGAGTCGGATAACCATGGAAGTCTTGAACAGTTAGGGCACAGATCATTGGGTATAGACAAGAGACTTGAAACGGAATCAATCAAAGAGTAATTATTAGATTGCCCATTAAATAAATTCTTTCATTTTAAAAGAAAGATCTGAATTTTTCAACTCAGTTTGAGGCTTTTGGTCCAGGTTTCTTCTTCCATGATTTCTGCTTTATAGGTCTTTCCCAACTGTACCTCCTCTTATTTCCGGACCAATGATCCACAATCTATCAGAACAGACCAAGCACTCGATTCAAACTAACCGGGTTCTTCTTAAAGTGGCTTCTTTCCACTTGTTGCTAATGTGCTTCACTCACGGCCCATCTTCTCATAATAATTTATCATTCTAGGAATTTTCAAGGTTGGACACATCCAAGTGAAAGGAACAGTGCAATCGGATTAACAAGAAGTTAAGAAAGGCCAACCAGACTCTTTATAGGAAACCATTTCCGCAGTATAAATTATATAGTAAACCATTCCACAAGATTGCATTCTGGTGATTTACATTATTATTCCCGTTTAGTGTCATCTTGGAGAAAAAATAGCAAGAAAATATACTTCAGTTAAATTTGGCTTCTCGCTGCTAAAACTAGATTTCAGAATCTTTGGACTCTTTTTTAGTAATTTAAATTGTCAATTGCACGATAATTTATTTTAAATGTAATTATTATTCCAGATACGAATGATGTAATCTAGTTGACTGATTTGTCTTCCAAATCAGATACAAAATTAAATTTGATTTTAATATATAACTGTCGTATAAATACATCTTTTAAATTGATTTAAATTTATTAGTAAGAATCTTTAATCAATACAATGCCCAAAATTACAATGAATCCTTAATTTTTTGATCAAAAATAAATTATTATCAATTAAATTTATTGATATGTTAATTTAATTTTTGATTTTCAATATGAAGTTGTTTATCAATTTAAACTGATCTTTCATTTATCAACAATCTCCCAATGAGAGCTCGAATTTACAACCTTTTTATATTTACTCGAATCAGTCGAGCTATCAACAATTTTCAATCATTTTTTGATGGCAATAAAAGTATACTCTATTAAAATTTGAGTATAAATTATGACACATCATTCTACCCATGAAATACACAACATTTACCTTATTGAATTGCGTTTCAGTCTTATTCTTCTTTGAGAAAGGTTTTCCTACGGCTAATATGAAAATCAATGAAGAATTATCAAATCTTGTAGTGCAAGAAAATTATGTCGTGCCTGAAGGCCCAGGTATACATCAGACTGGTGTTAAAAATAAAGAACCCACTGAGCAATTAAAGAAAGCATCTGTAAAATTTTCAGGAATGTCATTCATAGCTTGTCAAGTTAGTAATGATCACTATAGAAATCTAGGTTCGAATAACAAGGCGAATGTATTCGAGACAAATAAAATACTTGGTCGGAAAGATTTAAATCCATTGGCAGAACAGATTGCAAGCCATTTACGAGAACATGAAAAACATCAACAACAAATGGACGAATTCATTCTAAGAATCCAAATTGATGATGAAGAAATCGTTAAGTTAGTCAAAATTGAAAACCTAAACCCTGAAGAAAAAAGAGAAATATTTGATCAGAATGAAGTCAAGAAAGATCTAGGAGAATTAAACCAGTCATTTGAATATAAAAACTGGCACCAGAAACGCCAAGAAAATATTCGACAGAGTATAGCGTGTAAAGAGCAAGAAGAACAAAATAAATTGAACGAATGTAGAAACAGGTTCCAGAAACACCAAGAAGAATTTCGAAAGAGTGAAGAGCGAGAAAAACTAGGGGTACGGAAAGAATACAGAGACAGATACCTGAAACACCAAAAAGGACTTCGAGAGACTGTAGCATCTAAAGATCGAGAAAATCTAGAGATATTGAACCAATATAGAGATAGGCTGAAGAAGCGTCGAGAAATATTTACTCAAACTGAGGTTGAGAAAGATGAAGAAGAAACAAAGGACTTAATGAACTATGAAAACAGGCTGAATGAATGCCGAGAAATTTTCGAAAGTAAAGAGACAATGCACGATCATGAAGAACTAAATGAATTGTTCGAATATATAAACAGACGCAAGAAACGCCAAGAAGAATTTAAAAGCAAAGAGACAATGAAGAATCAAGAAAAATCAAAAGACTTAATTGAATTTGAAAACTGGCTGAAGAAGCGTCGAGAAGAATTTGAGAGCAAAGAGAAAATGAAAGATCGTGAAGAATCAAACGAGTCAATTAAAAATAAATATAGGCAAAAGAAGCGTAGAGAAGAATTTGAAAGCAAAGAGGCCATGAAAGATCAAGAAGAATCAAAATATTTAATCAAATATCAAAGTGAACAGAAGGAGCGCCGAGAAATTTATGACAAATTTAAAGAAGAACTAAGGAATTATTTCTCAAGTCAAAGAACTGAATTACAAGATTTCAGATTCAATGAGCAAGGAATGCAAAAGCATAATCTTCATAAAATTATAAAGTTCAATCCGGAAAAAAGAATATCATTTGAAGGAAAAGAAAGACAATACCAAAAGGAATATGACTTCAAGGCTCAATTAAGAAAGAAAGCAAAAGAAGAAAGGTCAATTGCGTTTAAACTGGAAAAAGAGCGATTCCAAAAGGAATATGACTCCAAAGCTCAATTAAGAAAGAAAGCAAAGGAAGAAAGGTTAATTGCATTTGACCTGGAAGAAGAACGACTTCGAAAAGAATACGACTCAAAGGCTCTAGTGAATGAAAAAGGAAGAAAGGCAAATTGCATTTAACTTAGAAGAAGAAGAACCTCAAAAGGAATACGACTCAAAGGCCCTAGTGAATGAAAAAGCAACAGAAGAAATTTTAATCGCGTTTAAACTAGAAGAAGAAAAATTGCAAATGGAATACGACTCATGGAGTCGAAGAAATAAAATTGTTTAACCAAGAACAATAGTTATTACAGAGTGAATACGACTCATGGATTATAGTGAATCAAGAAGCCAAGGCAAGAAGATTAATGGGATTTGAGATGACAATTGAAAAATAGATCAATATGAAAGCAAATGATGATCATGATTCGATGGAACCAGGTGCTTCAAGCTGTGCCATATGATGAGACGGCATCCTCTCTGTACTGATATTAATATTTTAAAGGAAATTTTTTAAATGCTCTGTCGACAACTATTGTAAATAAATTAATTGCAGCTGCAATTTAATAACTTTTTAGACTAGCAAAGAATTTATTTAATGGGTAATCTAATAATTACTCTTTTATTGATTCCGTGTAGGGCTTTTGTTTAACCCGATGATCTGTGCTCTAACTGCTCAAGACTCACATGGTTGTCCGCCTCTTCGATGATCCATCGTCTTTCAAATGAAACAGACACCAGAGTCTTCCTGAGTACAATAGACTGGATATACGCTTCGACTTTTGGCTCAATTCCTATCTCTTTACTATATTTGTTGTGGTATTTCGTTACCAGTCCTTCCCAGGTCATTACATATGGAATTATGTTCACTTTGCACTTGTAAATCAATGATAACTCATTTGATATTAAATCATATTTTCTAGTTTTTTCATTTTCAACTTGAGTTAATAGGTCAAGATTGGTAATTCCAACCTCGATCAGAGTTATTTCATTTTTCTTTTTATCATGTAAGAAGATATCTGGTCTATCATGTTGTATTTTAATGTCAGTCTTAATTCTTGTATCTACTCGAATATCGACATTTTCATTTGCTACAACTTCTTGAATGGAGTGGGATTTCAATTTTCTTGTCTTCTTAATTCTGAATCTTCTACACTGTGATAAATGTATGCACCTTAACACTTCATTATGCCTTCTCATGTAATCATGACCTAGAATACGGTCGCATTTAGTAGCAAGATGATCTACTGTTTTTGGAACAGTTTTGCAATGAATGCATCCAGACATTTTCTCCAAAGAATATATTTCTATCCTGAAAAAAAAACAAAATTTATTCAACTAGAAGCGCCTGTGCCTCTATAGGAAAGAATTTTAAATCTCCTACTGAGGTCCTGGGCACTTGGAGCAAATTCTAAGCCCACTCTTTCGAGCTTCGGGCAAGTCCTTTTTTATCCATTCCGCTCCTACACGCATGCAATCATCCGGCCCCACCTCCTCTTCTTTCGGGGTTTTCTTTTTATGAGTCTGCTGTGACATTCTGATTTAAACTGTT
>JAWNLH010000220.1:0-30485 GCA_035042485.1 Drosophila cyrtoloma | reverse complement strand
TCACGATATAAATGAAATTGTTTTAAAAATTTAGCACTATAGCTTTTTTTTGCCAATTTTTCATTTTCAACATGGTTCTAGCGTTTAGATGATTGTTTGGTAGTTTAATTATTCAAGATAGGTTTGGCTTTCCTCACACATTTTACACGATTTACCAACATTCTATGACATCACTTTTTTAACTTCGTTTCCACCGTTTACATACCTTAAGTATTTGCTTGTACTACAAAAGAAAAGTAATTTAGTTTCAAAATATTTCTATAGCCAATGAGACACAATGTAAACCTTATTGTCAAATGATATGCTAAAAATTGTATTCACAAGGGTTGGAACTCCTATCCCACCCAAGCTTGAAAAACAAGGAGTGTTTAGCTCTAGATCTAAGCCGTATTATTCCTTGATACCATTCAATAACAGGAGAAAATTTATGCTTTATCTCCTAAGTGAAATTGTTTCAGGAAAGGAAGCCCACTCCATATACAAACATTACCCACTCACAATTTGAAATCAGACGCTCCTGACACCATGGAGGATGTCTTCATGTCATAAATGTTCGAGAACGAATGTTAGATCTCAGCCTCATATGTAGTGATTGCAGACTTGTGTTACAGAGAACTACTGTCTTTCTTATTTGTTAAAGGTATAAAAAAATTTAGGGAGTTGAAAAAATGAAATTTATTTTACATGAAGCATCTATATTTTCAAGAGGTAGTTTTTCAATCCAGGTTTCCTTTTGCATGTTGTCTCGCTTTCCAACACCTTCCACTCTGGTTAAAATGGCTTCTTACCACTCTTTATAAATAATTTTGCATCTGAGGATGTACCAAGACCACACACATGCAAGTGAGAGGAACTTAAAAGAGAATTTTGGGATAAAGGAGTTAAGATAGACTAACCAGACTCTTAATAGGAAATCATTTTTTGCACTATAAAGTTTTTGGGTATCATCCACAAGACCGTATTCTGGTGATTTACAAAGAATTTTAATGGGTAATCTAATGATTATCAATCACTTTTTGATTTATTCCGTGTCAAGTCACATGTCTACACTCAATGATCTGAGTACCAACTGCACAAGACTCATATGGTTGTCCGTCGTCTTTCAAACGAAGCAGACAACAGAGTCTTCTTGAGTATAATATATTGGATATATTCTTCGATTTTAGGCTTAATTCCGATCTCTTTACTATATTTGTTGTGGTATTTCCATTACCAGCCCTTCCCAGGTCATTGCTTATGGAATTATATTCACTTTCCATTCGTAAGTCAACGATAACACATTTATTATTAAATCGTATTTTCTAGTTTTTTCATTTTCAACTTGAGTTAGTAGGTTAAGATTGGTAATTCCACTGATGATTTATATTTTTGTTCTAGTATAATGTCATCTAGAACAAGAAGTAAAAAGAAAATATGCTTAAGATAAATATTACTTCTCACTGATAAAAGTAAATTATAAAATCTTTTGACTCTTTTGGAAATTTTGAATCGACAATTGCACTGGAATTTATTTCAAATGCGATTGTTCTGGGTACGAATGATGAAATTTGATTTGTTGGTTTCTCTTTCAAATCAGGTTTGAAAACTTTATCGAAACAGGACGCAAAATATTGAGAAAGAACGATTCAAGAAACGCGTATAAATGGCATAAAACAGTATGCAAACTTAACACTGAGAACGACACGTCGAATACACCTTTAATGAATGTAGAGAATAATGAGTTAGTAAACACAAAAAAAGTAATTTATCTTCACCATATCGCTATAGCTAGTGGGTGATCGGTGAAAACCTTATTGTCAAACGGATTACTAAGCACTCCCCTTGGATGGTGAAAACTTGGCCCAGGACAAGGGAAGATCGAAAAAATACTCAACAGAACACTCTAAATTCAGGGCCAAGCCCCATCATGCCCTGGAAATATTCGATAACTAGCAGAAAAATATAAGTTTTATACCCAAAATGGAATGGCTTTGTGTCAATAAATAAACATTTTATTGAACCACCAGCAATTTTGAAACTAAATGCCACACAGGAATCCTATTTGTCATAAAAATTACACCTCTATCTCCTAAGTAGTGACACCAGACTTGTTTTACAGACAACTGCAGCCTGCTATCTTACTTATTTTTCAAATTCATAAAAATTTTAACGAGGAGTTAAGAAAGAGATTGCCAATCTCTTAATGGAAGCATCAATTTTAAGGACTATGAAGTGTTTGTTATACCGCAAGACAATATGAAGATGCTTCCCTTTCTTGCTTTAGTTTAAAGTCATCTTCGACAAAAGTTAACAACCTCAGATATCGAAAAAGTTGAAGTACAGTTTGTTCAAAAAAAAACGCACAATCGACTTTGTAACACTATATCATATTCTTTGAGCGTTGTATTTCGTGCGAATTATATCACCAGAAGCGTTATGTGTCATCCGATTTTTTTTCAAACATCCTATATATCTCGAAAATCCCCATTTTTACCCGTAAAATAAAATTTTTGTTCAAAAAAAAACGCATAATTTTTAATTTAAATACTTTCTGCGGGCTCGGAAAAGACCCAACGTACGTTTAGAAAACAAAGTGCATATTTTTCACACATTTCTTTACGAATACTATTCCATACCTGAGAGATTTTGTTATTTAAATCTGCAATGATTTTTAGCTCATATTCGTCCACACATTCTTTCACATAATCCAATAAATTCTCTATAAGGTTCATATCAAGTGAAATTTCTGGCCATGAAAATACTTCTATCCTTCTATTCTCAAAGAACTGCTTTATTATACCTGTCGTGTGTTTAGAGTCATTGTCCTTCTGAAAATTTAAAAAAACCGAAATTTATTTAACTAGAAGCGCCTGTGCCTCCATAGGGGGAGATTTTAAACCTCCTACTGAGGTCCTGGGCACTCAGAACAAATTATAAGCCCGCTCTTTCGAGCTTCGGGCAAGCCCTTTTTTATCCATGCCGCACACGCCACCGGCCCCATCTCCCCTTTTTTTCGGATTTTTCTTTTTATAAGTCGGCTGGCTGTGACGTTCTGATATAAACTATTATTGGTTTCACATACATAAGTGTGTTGCTTATCCGGACAACCACTAAAAGGCTACAGTCGTCCGTCCTACGACAGATCTGCCCAGTGTTGAAAAATGAACTCAGAAAGTCCCATAGACTCCAAAGAATGGGGCTAAAGCAGACTTAAAAATGGACACATATTTTAGGGCATCCACAATCACATCGAAAATAGTGGTTTACCGATGCCTTTATATGAAAAACAAGCCCATACCATCACCTAGTCACCACCAAATTTTACGAGTTTAATAATATTTTTCATTGAAAGCTCAGAACCAGGCCATGACACACATTACTCATTCCATCTTTGTAACGGAGATTCAACTTGCTTTCGTCGCCGAAAACCATCATTTTCAGCTCTTTCTCGATCAGTCCAGTCAGAGGCCATTTTATTGCGAGTATTGATATGACTGACCTGTAATGCTGGCTTTTTCACGGGATAATAAGCAAAAATGTTTTCATATAAAAGAACCTTTCTAATAGTATTATAACATACCGTTATTTCGAGATTTTTTTATAGTTTTGAGGCATGCTATCGTAGGGATAATCGTGGGTTTATTTTCACTTCCTTGATAACACCAGACTCGAGAATAGGAGAAACAATGGAAGGCGTTCCATTATCACCCATGTTATAGTTGGCCCATATCGATAGTGTTTCTTCAAGCAATGAGAGATTCCGATTTTTGACAGGCCAGTTTTTACAACTATTTCTCCGCGTGTGTATTCTACGTCTGAGATAAAGATAATTTTTCCAAGAACGAATTTATCGATTGCCATATGGGTATAAAGAAGGGCACGGTATTTAGAACCGGTGGATTGCCGGAAAAGTTGGTATTGAAAAATTATGCGTTTTTTTTAACAATAATTTTATTTCAAAGGCAAAAATATGGGATGTTTGAGAAAATAGGATGGCACATGGCGTATCTACTGATATACACCGCCTCAAAATGCAAATTCTATAGCATATGGTGTCATATGTTGATTATGCGTTTTTTTGAACAAACTCTAATTCGGAAACATCTTGGCAAACTGTCAGTCAAATCAACGGCTAATGAAAGTCTGAAAAACAATGATGTCACATAATGCAAACTTTGGTGATGAATCGGATAAGACTATTGAATAGATTGAAGTAATTGACGCATTAAAATGACGTCAAAATGGTAAAACAGCAAGCAAGGATAAATTCCCGTGTGAAATATATAAGATATGTGAAGTTGATAAGAAGTATGAAACAGTGATGATCAATGCGATGTTAGAAATATTTAGAAAATGTTTTTCATGAAGCGTTCACACTTGAACAATGAACGGAAAATCTAGTAATATTGATTCCAGAAAACGAGAATTTGAATTGCTTTATAATTGTGGAACAATAACACTCATTAACAACACTTTGTTGTCTGATGAAGTTGCAAATGAAAGTCCCAGTTCTTCAAGTCTGAAAGAGGCCAAGATCAATTCAATGATTATCTAAGAGAACATGTACATGAAGATAGGAATTTTGACAACTTCCCCTCCTTTGAAGAGTTCTAGAAGATCATCAGCTTTCTTCCAAATTGGAAAGCTGGTGGTCCAGATGGTGTGTATAACTTCTTTATAAAGAAAATAACACCTCTTCATGAAAGTCTATATGAGATAATCAAAGGCATCTGCGTAAATTCTAAATGTGAAGATGATTGGTTTTACAAAGGTATCACATACCTTATTCCCAAAGGAGAACCTCAAAACGAAGGAGATTTCAGGCCTATAGTCTGTATTTCAAATCTGCATAAGCTCACAACTAAATGTGTTATGTAAGTAATGCAAAATATTGTTGAGTTTAAAGGTCTCTTGAGTGAAAACCAACTCGGAACTGTAAGAATAGTTCAAGGAGCAAAAAAGCAAGCATTATTAAATCTGACTATCAACAAAGAGCATTCCAACTTTTTAAAAATTGCCTGGATAGATGTCAAGAAGGCGTTTAATTCGGTTTATAACAAATATCCTACGAAATGTATAGAGAGCTTGAAATTCCCTCAGTGGATCACTGGTTTCCTTAGGGACACCATTTCAAAGTGTAAAGTTGATGTCATATTTAACGAAGAATCAATTCTAGAGAAAAGGTGTGAGAGAGGCATCTTACAAGGAGACAGCCTGTCCCCCATCTTATTTGTTTTATGCATGGATCCACTAAGCCGTAAGCTAAGTTCCAAATATTAGAAAGTCGGTGTCAAAACCAAGCCTGATATGTATATTACAACCCACCTTCTATTTATTGATGAATTGAAATTGCTTGCTAAATCCGATAAAGAACTTCAAGGAATGATGAATGAGACAAAATCATTCTTTAATGCAATTGGTTTGGAAATGAATAAAAGCAAATCCGCTACCAATAGCAAAGTTTGTCAATCAGATGTTACGCTTTTTGAAGGTAGCCTGCACAGAATATGTCGTAAGACGGATGACTGTATCCTTTTCGTTATTTTCAGGATAAGTAATACACTCATGTGCATGAAACTAATAACAGTTTATATCAGAACGTCACAGCCTCCTCATAGAAAGAAAACCCGAAAAAAGGGCTTGCCCGAAGCTCGAAAGAGTGGGCTTAGGATTTGTTCTAAGTGCTCAGGATCTCAGTAGGAGGTTTAAATTTTCCACCTATAGAGGCACAGACACTTCTAGTTGAATAAATTTCATTTTTTTTTGGAAGGTAAAGAGAATTACAAGTATCTGGGAATTATTGAGACGGCTAGTTGCACAATATCCAAAGATTCTTTTGAAAAAGTAAGAAATGAAATTTTAAAAAGAGTCAAGAATTTGTGTGAAAGCAAACTGAATGCAAAAAATTTATTTAAAGCGATAAACGAGCACGCAGTTTCTGTGATTAACTACCATGTAGGTGTATTAAAGCTTGAACCAGAAGAACATTTCCAACTCGATGAATTCATTAGGAAAGTACTAATGGAATACAAAGACCACTAGCAGCCAGCAAACAAAGAAAGGCTGTATTTGCCAAGAGCCATGATGAGAAGAGGAATGTCCGCATAAGAGTGAGAGCATGCTCCTCCAACTAAAGAATTTCCTGGAAAAATCAACAAATATATCCTTAAAGCGTAATGTCATAATTAAGGTTGAAGAAGACATATCTCTCAACTATTGACAAATACATAAAACTGAAGTATAATACAGAAGGCGAGATTACCAATGAATCTCTTTATGAATCACAAATTAAATCTCTAATGACCAACATTAAAAGCAAACAACTCCACGAAAGGTTGTTTAGGGTCTATGATCATGAACTTGCCTCTATTAAAGATTCTTCAGTATGGCTTATCAAAGGAAATATGAAGAAGCTTGTTGCTTCCTTCAGGATAGAAATATATTCTTTGGAGAAAAGGTCAGATGCCCACATTGCAAAGCTGTGCCAAAGACAGTAGATCATCTTGCTACTAAATGCGACCGTATGCTAGATCATGATTGCATGAGAAGTATAATGAAGTCTTAAGATGTATACATTTATCACTGTGTAGAAGATTCGGAATTAAGAAGACATGAAAATTGAAATCCCATTCGGTTCAAGAAGATGTAGCAAATTAAAATATTGAGATTCGAGTAGATACAAGAATTACAACATGACAAACCAGATATCTTCTTACACGATCAAAAGAAAAATGAAATAACTCTGATAGGGTTGGAATCACCAATCTTGACCTATTAATAGAAGTTGAAAATGAAAAAACCAGAAAATACGATTTAATGGCAAATGAGTTATCATTGATTTACAAAAGCAAAGTGAATATAATTCCATACGTAATGACCCGGGAAGGGCTGATAACGAAATACCACAACAAGTATAGTAAAGAGATTGGAATCGAGTCTAAAGTCGAAGAATCCGTCTACTCTATTTCACTTTATGGACTCTGGAGCATCGAAGAGGCAAACAATCATGTGAGTCTTGAGCAATTAGTGCACAGATCATCGGGTGTAGACAAGAGACTTGACACTGAAACGATCAAAGAACAATTAATAATTATTAGATTGCTCATTAAATAATTTTTTTATTTCAAAATATTGTGCAACAATGTGAGTATTTATGCGATTGTCAATTCTTTTTAGCCAACTATGACTGTTTAAAAGGTTAGTTGGTTAAATAGTGTATTAATTCTAACAGACCGAATAGACATTTAATATTTCCTTGAACGACGAAGAACAAATACAACTACGATTGTTCAAGTACTTGAACGAATCCACAAATCAATAAATAAGTACATTCTTTATCGAAATTTTAACAATTAGAATTGTATAAAATAAATGTGTCTGAAATTCGCAATGATTTCTGTCTGTAACACATATCACGTCTATCAAAAAATCATAAAACATTAATATTCAAATTCGCTTATGAACCAATAGCAATTCTTCGTTTCGGAAACGAATACTTGATTCAATTATTGACCAAATATAGCTTTTGAATACCAATTCTCATTATGTAATGTATGTATAAATATTATGAAGCATTTTCCATATCAATTGAATCTGGTAATAGCATGGTTTCAGGTAAAATTAATAGCCGTTAGATTGCGTGTAAAATCTTAATATTTTTAAGTATTTTTCGTTAAATGCATTCCATATTGGTCAAAAATTTTCACATTATTAGACTGATTATGATTATTCATCCCCAATACGAGCCCTTCATGTTTGAGATGATATCACCCAACAATATTATCAGCGTTTCAAGCTATTTTTGACCGACAAATGTGTTTATCACTTTTTGAATATAAATTCGATCATTGTTGTGATAAATTGACAAACCAATTTTGACATGCATATTTACAATCATTATGTGAATATTCAGCCATTTCAATGAATATTTGAAGATTTCATAACTGAATAAAGATAGAATATCAAAATATTTTGAAGTAGTTAAATAACGAAATACTTAGTGTTCGGATTTGAATTCATTTGAGTAAGTACACTGGTGTTTATTCGAAATAAAATCTAAATATTCACATGAAAGTCGAACAGTTATCACTTCTGTACAAAATTTCTTGGAGAGGACTATGTCTCGGATCAATCATACAACAAAGTTGCGGAATTTAGTTGTAAAAATTATTGAAAATTTTATCGTAGAAGTCCAAATCAACTTGACATCGCTTCCTGACCATAATGATCAAAATCTGCCGAGTATGATTAGATTCTCTCTAAAGATCGAAGATTGTATGTTATAATAGACCATATTAATATTCTACTCATTGGTAAAATGTACCTTTTAATAATTTTTTGATCAAATAAATGCAATTAAATCAATAGTTTTTATAAATTGGCTAAAAGTAAAACTCAAATAGAGTATTTAATTATTTAACTGGCGATTTTTATTGACAAATGGTATTCTTTTTAAATTTATTTGGCTTAAATATTTTTAAACCAAACCTTAATTTATATATTTGATGGATTCTATTGAGCGTAAAGTCGTTGAGCTCTACCCTCACTTGGTTTGTTTTTTAAAGTTATAATTGGCTAATTTTCAACCTAATTATCTAGATATGATAGCTTCGTGTTCGATATTCAAAATTAGGGTGACTTAAATGTTTTGTTGATTGTGTAATTGTTAGTCGAGATTAGATTACTCAAAGAATGATATCCATTCGATTCAACTATTTATATTGCGCACTTTCGCCCTAAAATTGGGTTCTCTGAATACGATGACATCAATTGTGATATGCGTCATGATTACCTTGTACATTTTCATGCTTTTTTTCCTCTCTATGTCATTTGCTGGTAAAACTATTTCACACATTTTATAGCCCAAGTATCCCTGTTTTTTCCTTCATAAGCGTCACTGCAATCTATGACAAATATATTTGAAAAAGAGATCGGCGTTCAAAACACGCGAAAAGAGTGTTGAAGAGCTACAACAATAAAATCCTGGAATGTGCGCATCCTGTACTTTTTTGAGCTGGAACATAACGACCTTTAGTCCAATAAAAAAATGTTCAAGACAAGCTAGAAATGTGGAAAGGCTGCTGCAGAGCTGAAGTAAATACAACAAGGGCTTGTTCGGAGCTGGAAGCGTATTGTTTGAGATTTTGTTCCAAGCTCAAATGTTCTTAAGATTATTAATGCTTTCTACTTAAAGATATAGGTACTTCACGCTAAAAAAAAGGGGGTTTTCATTGATTTTATTTGGTCCCATATTTTCTGCGTACCGTGAATTTTATTCTCACCTTCGGGTCTATACTCTGATTTAATTGATATGGGCTTTCAAGTTGAAAGATTATCCCTTGTCTTAGAAATTCTTTGCCTTCATTTTCTATCTTGGTTTCTAGGTGAATTCACACTGTTGACTCTTTTTTGACATATTCCGCTTATGGTAGTTGTTGATTGCATACTTCTTTAGTTTGAAGAATTTGACCTGACTGGGCAGAATCTGTCGTGAGACGGATGACTGTAGCCTTTTCGTGGCTGCCCGGATAAGTAACACACTTATGTGTGTGAAACTAATAACAGTTTATATCAGAACGTCACAGCCTCCTCATAAAAAGAAAACCCCGAAAAAAGAGGATGTGGGGCCGGATGATGATCGAAAGGATCAACATGCGGGAGCGACATGGATAAAAAAGGGCTTGCCCGAAGCTCGAAAGAGTGGGCTTAGGATTTGTTCCAAGTGCCCAGGACCTCAGTAGGAGGTTTAAAATTTCCTCCTATTGAGGCACAGGCGCTTCTAGTTGAATAAATTTCGTTTTTTTTAAAGAACTGGGAAATGAATCGATTCAAAAAATATTTTTTTTTACTAAAGAGATAACCCGATTTTACAGTTTGTGCAAAAAACACAGAATCGACTTCATGACACCATATTCTCTAGGTGTTGCATTTTTATGGCGAAGTATAAACCTGATTACGCTGTGTGCTGTCCGTTTTTCTCAAACATCCCATATACCTCGAAAATACTTATTTTTGCTCTTGAAGTAAAATTTTTGTTCAAAAAAAATGCATACTTTTCATACATTTCTTTGTGAATACTATTCCACAGCTCGAAGATTTTGTCTCTCAAATCTGCAATGTTTTTTGGCTCATATTCGGCCACATGTTCTTTCACATAGTCCTATATGTTCACTATGGTGTTCATATCAGAAAACATTAGTGATCATGGCAGTAATTGTATGCTTCTATTCTCAAAGAACTGTTTATGTCTGCCGTGTGTTTTGATATAATTGTCCTGCTGAAAAATATATTCAGAAAATCTCATAGATTCTAAATAAGATGGTAATGCAAGTATAAGAATAGACACATACATTGAAGCTTCAGTAATACCATCGATAAACATCGGTCTTCCGATGTCCTGATATGAGAAATAACCTCACACCATTATCCAGCCCCCACCAAATTTTTGGGTTTTGGTAGTATTCTTCAATGAAAGTCAAGAAACAGGCTTGCGCCACACACTACTCTTTTCAACTGAATAATGGAGATTCAGCTTGCTTTTGTCGCCGAAAACTAACATTTTCTGCTCTTTCTGTGCTAACATAGTTTAGTCCCTGATCATTTTATAACGAGTGTCGATGTGCATGCCCTGTAATGCAGGAATTTTCACGAGAGAATAAGAAACTATGTTTCAGAACAATTCCCATTTCTAACAGCATTAGGAAATGATGTTATGGGTGGTTTTTTGATAGTTACGAGGCATGCTTTCGTAGGGATAACCTTTGGTTCGCCCTCACATTCTTGAGAAGAGAGAAACAAATTAGGCCTGATATTTCCACCCATATGTGTAATTAGTCTATATTGACAGTGTTTCTTCAAGCAGCGAGAGATTTCACTTTGTGACATGCCAGTTTTTGCTGTTATTTCTTCCTGTGAATATCTTTCGTCTGAAAGACATATGATTTTTCTGAGAAGGAATTTATCGATTGCCATATGGGTATAAAGAAGGGAACGGTATTTAGAGCCGGAGATTTTCGGGAGAGTCGGTTTTAAAAAATCATGCGTTTTCTTTGAACAAAAAATTTATTTTAAAGGTAAAAATGTGAGTTTTCGAGGTATATGGGATGCTTGAGAGAAATCGGATGGCACATAACGTAACTAGGGAAATATTTCGTCACGAAAATACAACTCATAAAGAATGTAGTGTCATAAAATCGAACGTGCCCTTTTTTTCAACAAATTATATATTGGCATGTAGCAGCCATATATCCGATTGAATGAATTAAACATGTAAATAAAGATCAGTAGTACAAAACTGGAAAATGGCTGAATAATTTGATTAATATATAATTAAATATCAATGCTTTAGAAGACAACTACATTCATTGGTTCATTTTTGTCGCCATATTCTCTTTTATATAAAAAATTATTGTTGAAATTGTTTCAAATACGCTGTAATAGTGAAACATATTACATCATGTGACTCATTTGAAATCTTTGTTATTAGATTGTTGTATTTACTAGTTCTTCATAGAATATCATTTTGTTTTTCACGACTGCGAAGCTATTCAGTTAGTATTTATTGATATGGATTCATTTATCTGTAGAATTGTTCCTAGCTTCCTAAGGAAAAATACTATTCGCCAAATTATTTTCCAATTCAACCATTTGTCTTGGTTGGTTCATATTTAGAGATGACGCAGATCTTTGATCAACGAATCTAAGCTCTTATACTTTCTGGCTCATATTCGCCTTGCATTTTAACCTTCTAATGCATGTGTAAGACATAATTCCGAGAATTTGTGCAATTATTTCCTTCTTTACTGAAAACCAAATATGCAGTTTTTTATAAATAGATTTTGTATTTTTAATTCTTCGAAACTTAAACTCGTCAGGTTTAATTAAAGATTCAATTTTTCTCATAAATCTGATATTAAATAATTTATTTGTATTTATTGCATATATTTTGCAAAGATGGGGATTTGTCTAACTAATTTTTTCACATCATGGTCTGTTTCCAAAGGGCATTTGTCCATTTTTTCAACCTTAATTTTTTTTAATCAAAAGTGTGTGAAATTTCGCCCTCTAGGCTTTTTATCAAAATATAATTTCAAGTTTTTATGCTGGATATAAGATCGGAACATTTCATACTAATGAATAAAAGCAATTGTTTTTATTTAAGTGTTTGAATCAAAAAAAAAATTCGAATTCTCAGTATGCTTTCAATTACAGGAATCTTTGAAATCATTTCTCATTGCATATTATATATTGTTCTCTTCTATTTTACTCAATACAAGATTATATTGATTAACCGCTCCTAAGCATTGAAATCTTAAGAGAAAGGATTGTTGTGCTCTTCAATATCTTTAAATGTCATTTTTTTCTCTATGGCTACCCGATATAATAAATTCCAACCAGCATTTGTCTAGCTCTGGAAAGTCATGGATCTCTTGCTCGATTCTGTCTATTACTGGTGTTTTAGAGGTCAAGACCGAAATTTTCTTGAGTCTTTGACTTGAGTGCTCATGATTTCATAGAGTTTTTTTGAATTGAACATCCTTGTTAGACTTTGGTCTAGATTCAAACTTGGACTTTTCATATTCATTCATAGAAGTAAGTATTTCAGACATTTTAAACCAAATTTTTGGTTCATTACCTTTATTTACTATAATGATGTAGCTAAAGTGTGAATAACGAAAACCTTATTATCGAACAGATCGTTGAAAGCTCCACTAAAACAATATCTGAAAGAAACACAACAAATAATTTAAAATTCAAGACTAATCTATATCATATAGTGATGGACTTCGTATATTAGATATAACATATAAGTTGACTGGCACTGTGTCCATATACAAGCACATTCCTGAACAATGCGGCACTTTGAAACCAAACACTACAAAGGACGACCATGTGTCGTAAATGCTAGATCAAAAGCTTTACATATCTACATCTTAATCAATAGCTGAATAATTGATTTCAAGAGAATTGAAACCTGCTTTCTTCTTTAGTTTTCATAGCACATAAAAAATTGGTAGATTTAAGAATGAGATGGCCAATCTCCTAGCAGAAGCTTTATGATTCTGCACTATGGTGTGCACATTATATTACAAAAAAATCTGAAGATGCTTTTCCTTGCTTTACTTTAATGTATTTTTACAAATGTTTTCTTCAAAAATAATGTCAATGGTTATGGCTTTTCATTATGCTATTTTTTTTAAAAATTAATTTGATTGAATATAGGTATCATCAGTTTAAGTCATTAACTAGTGAAATCTATGATATGAGGCCGACTCTTGCTGCCTCTGATGCTCAGTACTCTGAGATTGAATATATAAAGCACATTTTAGATCTTCAAGATGGGGCTTCATCTATGTGATAAGAAGATTGCCATTTTAACAAATATTTAAATATAACAAATGCGACACTGTCAGAGTGTGCCGCAAAGTTGTTGACACACTTTCTGATGGATGCAGTTTCCTGGTTTTATGAATCAATATAATTCATCCCGAAATTTTCCTTCTCCTGATCATTATACCAAATCTAAATACAAATGAAAAATATCTAATAAATGAGTTTTGTCCAACAAAGAAATAGAGATAACTAGGCCTAATATTGAAGAAGCTTCAGAAATTAAGAGCAATGGAAAATATTTTTGGGTATTAAGTTTGAAATATTTAAATGAGCGAATTGTAATAAAAAAAGAGAAAATTCATAAGACTACCTTTATTCGAAGTGCTGATCTAGTTAATTGAAATACTATGTATTTGAGACTAGTGAAAGCCCATGCACACACCAAAGGACAATGGATAGACTCGAAAAGGTTAGTGTTTCCTAGACAAAAAACTCTAATTAATTTAAGGAAGGGGCCACACATTTTTCCGGATGATTGCTTAACCGATTTTCACACGTGAACTCACCATTCCAAAAATTGGGGAAGACCCGATTAAATCTCGAGATATTTCAATTACTGGAGACAAAAGGAAAAATAAATGCTTGGACTGAAGCTTTTCAAACCTTTATATTCAATAACTATTGCAACTTCGCTGTCTATTTAGTCAAGACATAGTCCTCTACAAAGACTTTTTTGGCCAGAAATTTTCTATAAAAGTAGTTGCTGTTCTACTTCATGAGATACACTTTATGTGTTTTTTTAAGTAGACCCAATCTCTATTTATATAACATTCTATTGTTTTCGGCAAGTGAGGGTGCTCATATCAGAACTTAAAGAAAATTTACAAAGAATAACATATGGCTGGGTTAAGTTTAATTATAAGAACTGCCAATTAGGCTTTTTAACAGTGGATCTTAGCATAACAGGACCCACCAAAAATTAGAGGGGAATAAGGAAACAAGTCGCTTAAATTGAAAATTCCTATGAACATGAATGAACTGAAAAGCTTGTTGAAATTTTGGTATTTGGGTGCACTGAAATACCACTAAATGATTTTTTCTTGGAAAAATTGTGCGTATTGTGTTTGATAATTAACGCCAGGAGAATTACTAGAACTAAAGAATGTATTCTCCATTCTGGAAGAAAAATCAACCAATCAAATAGCGTCATTTATATTCCGTATAAATTCAACTTTTAAATAAATACCCATGTAATTTCCAAATGAGTTTGTTGTAATAAGTATGCAGAACTTTATTGGTTTATATAGCTGATTACTAATAGCTCAATAAACCAATGTAAAGTTGGGATTATAAAGTAAGAAATAAGATATAATGGTTATTCAAGAACTAATTGTATTTATAATCGTAGATATAAAACAGAATTTGTTCAATAAATTATGTCTTCTAATTCTCAATAATTCAATGTACAACTCGACAAAACTAACATGGCGCCAATTAGCAAAATGCTTTGCGAGTTCAAAGGAGCAGAGGAAGAATGTATTGAGATATGGTTGAAAGATGCGTCTACTATCTCCAGAATATTCGATTTAAACGAGAAGGACATTATTAAAGAGGTAATAGCATATGTAAGTGGAGAGGCAAAGGAATGGGTGATTGAGTATCTAAGGAAGATTGAAAATATGAACTGGGAGCTAATTCAGATCCAGATGAAGATAGGGTTCAGCTCCCAAAAACAAACTACCGAAATAGTTACAAGAATTTTTAATACGCCTCAGGTAGAGTCTTATAAAGGCTTCATGAACAAGTTGAAAGATGCAGATACGTTACTCAGGAAAGATTTTCTAGTCATAGAACACCTCATGAAACAGGTAGTGATCAGAGCACCACCAGAATTGAAAGCAATGCTCTTACAAACTGCATACGTGGTAAAAAGTTTGGACGAGTTGAGAAGCACTGCAGAGAATACAGCATTGATAGTCTATAGCGCAAAGATTGTTAATCAAGTAAAAAACCAGAGTAAATCAAAGAAGATTACCAGAATTGGGCAGGATAAAAATGAAATTGGAATGGAAAACACCAAATTTTGTAGAATACATGGTGAAGGCAATCACAATACAAGCAATAGTGATATTTTCAAGTTGTTAAAAGCCAAAGGATGGCAAAGGAACAATGCCAATTCGAAAATATGTGATTAAAATAAGAATCGAAAAAATAAGAATTCCTTTCATATGCATAAAACGAATTCAAACTCTTCAGATAACAATTTCTCGACCAGAGAAATTCAATGCATTAACAAGAACAGATTCATAAAAATCTGTGTTTTGAGAAACCATATGAACAAACAAAAAGAAATTAAAATTTTACTTGATACGCGGGTCAATGCGTCGGGGATTAATTAAAATCTGTTACCTGCAGACAGCAAAGTAGATAAGGTCGGAACAGTATTAAGAGCAGCAGATGGGAGCAAGATAGATGTTATAGGTCAGGCTAAGTAATTAAAAATCGTTAAAGGAAACCCTTAAATGAAATATAAGCCATATGTCACCAAGGAATATCCCAAGGATATGGAATCGTTTGTTCAGAGGTCATAGAGAAATATAGATTTAATCAAAATTTTACAGAGCTTCTAGAATATAAGCAAGAAAATAAGAAGTTTAAAGGCTTGAGACTAACAAGCAATAAAGTAGATTATGTCTAAGAATATTTGTATATGTTTAAGACAAAACTAAAGGAAATGAGTTCATGTTATGTGGCAGAACACAGGATAATAACAAAAAACGTAAAGCCAATAGCTCAAAGAAACTTTCAAACGCCGAAGTTATTAAAGAAGGAAATAGATGGCCACGTGGAAATGTTAATGGAATCCAAGATGATTGAGAAATCTGAAAACACTTATGCTTCGAAAATACTTCCAGTTAGGAAAAAATTTAGTGAGTTAAGAATTTCTGTTGATTATCGTGATTTAAATGAATCATTGTGATTTTTGCATATCCGATCCCTAGGATAGAAGAAATTTTAGATGAGTTATCCCAAGCCAGGTATTTTACAACATTAGACGCCACAAAGGGTATTATCAATTGATTGTTCGAGAAGTGGATGGATAAAAGACAGCTTTCAGATGGAAAGAAGGATTTTACCGGTTTAGGATAATTCCTTTCGGATTGTTAAATGCACCGGAAACTTTTCAAAGGTGTATAGATACAATTTTGAAGAAACACAGCGGGTAGTTTGTCATTCTTTACTTGGATGATATTATAATTTACTCTAAAACGTTAGATGAGCACGATAAACACATTAAAATCGTTATGGAAATGTTAAGGAAGATAAATATTGTGTTAAATAAGGCAAAATGCAAATTTGCTAAAGAAGAAAAACCATTTTGAAACTATCATAACAAATAATACAGTCAAGTCAGATCCGAATAAAACATGTGCACTAAGGAATTACACAAAAGCTCAAAATCTGAGAGAACTAAGATATTTTTTAGGCTTATTGAATTACTGTAGAGGATTCATTCCCAAATTAGCAGAAGGTCCAGGAAATCGGTAGATTTGTTCAAGGGAAAAACGCTAAGGCAACAAACTGGACGAATAACTTATAGTTAATTTTTAAAGAATTAAAATTGACATTGTCAGAGTCAACGGAGCAAAATCAGCCAAATTTCGAAAATGTATTTATTCTAACAACAGATGCATCCGAATTTGCCATTGGCGGAATCTTAAGTCAGGTAAATGATAAGGTTAAGAAAAAATGATCAGCGCTTACACTAAAAGTTAAATAGTACACAAATAAAATACTCGATGACAAATCAAGAACTATTAGCTACCATAAAAAGCGTTAAAATTTTCAAGAGGTATCTGATAGGCCAAAAATTCAAACTCAGAATGGATCACAAGGCAATATAATATATACATAGCGTCAAAAACGAAAATTGTAGATTATTGAGATGGGCTTCGAAACTTCAAGAATTTGACTATGAAGTGTGTATATTAAAGGTGAATCAAATGGTTCTGATTTCTTAAGCAGGTAGATCAAAAATAAGGCCCAAGTTCACCATTTGAAAGAACAAAATGATTATAATAGCCAACAACGGATTTTAAATTAAACGCATAGGTTATTATGTCATGGGAGCATAGATGCTATGAAGATTTTCTTGAGTGAGAAAATAGAAAAGATTGGGTAAATATATTAAAGAATTTATCCAAATATCTGAAACTTGTCAAAGGGAAGAGGATGAATTAGTGAATTTCAGGTACAAGCTAATTTCGGTAAAAGAAATCGGTGATCTGTGGGAATTTGATTTGCTAGACAGACTTCGACACAATCAGGGAATTCTGAATTTGTATTTGTTGCTATTGATCATTTTTCTTAATGGATAGAAACAAAGGTTATTGCACAAAAGACCATAAAGGAATCTATTATGAATAAGCATGGAACTCCGAAAATTATTTATTCTGATAATGGAAAAGAATTTGAAAATGAAGCTACAAAAAATCTTAGTCAAAACTTCGGAATTAAATGTTAATACAATTCACCTGGCGCCATAATGCGGTGGGATGTGTGAAAAGAGTTAACAGGAGTCTTAAGAGCAAAATTAGAAAGCTGAGTAATTTTGGAAGAAAAATTTGGGAGAGATCAGTTGATGAAGCCACCAAGCTCATCAATTTATCGGATCACAGAGCTTTAGGAACCTATCCACATATAATGAGGTATATGGAAAAACTTATTTGTAGTATTTCAAGATTATGTATGACCAAGGAAGTCCGTGTTTTAGATAAGTATTTGAAGATTTAAGAAAGAAATACAATCAGGAAGAGTAGAAATAAAACATAACTTAAAGGTTGTGGATTTTGTATTTGTTTATAAAAATCTACCAGGGAACAAGCTAAAAGACAAATGGTTTTCAAATTAAAGAGCTAATAGAGTTGATGCCTACCAAGTTACTAGAAATAATAGATTCTTAAGATTAAGTAAAAAGCATTTGAAGAAAGAATTTACAATGCTTGCGAATGATTTGTTTAATAAGTATGCAGAACTTCATTGGTTTATATAACTGATTACTGATAGCTCAATAAACCAATATAAAGCTAGAATTATAAAGTAAGAAATAAGATATGATGGTTATTCAAGAAGTAATTGTATTTACAATCGTAAATATAAATACCGAATTTGTTAAATAAAGGATGTCTTCTAATTCTCAGGAGTTCAATCTACAACTCGACAAAACTAACAGAATTATATCGGAGAATAAAGTACTCCCAATGATATGACAACAAATGGAACCTGGTGTGTTCATATACATTTAAATTCTCAAAAGATCAAGATATCCGGGGTTTTATAAGAGGTTTAAAGAAAACATTCACCGCAATGGGATGGTCCAAGTTCTAATATAAGTTTTCGATGAGAGAAGAAGTAGCTGAATGGATCAAGAATATTAAGGAGAATATAACGGAAAGGGATGATCGAGGTGTTTATTCAGTGAATTGATCCAAAAATCCATGTTTCTCAAAGAATCAAGGAACTTGCCTCGGCTTCAATCGAGAAATATAAAACACCACTACTTTGATATTTTGATATGATGAAATGAATTGCGCTAAGTTTACATTTATCAAAGAGTGTGCTCCGGTCAGGACATCAAAGGAATTTTCTGTGGATATGACTAATAGATTGGTTTTCGCGCCTGAGACTTTGACGCGGGATCATATATGTCAATCATGTAGTACATGGAAAGCGACTGAAGTAAGAAGTAAACCAAAAAAATTTTCCTCAAAATTAAGGAGAACAGGTCGAGGAAAGGAACGTGTTTTATTGTCAAATACCAGGGCACAAAATGAAAATTTCTTTGAAATTGAGGAATAAAAGAAAGTTGAGATATGATGGGAGAAGATGAAAAGTGCAGGGAATACAGAATGAAAATTTGAACAAAGACAATTATATTTAGTTGTGCGTGGGTGCCAATAGCTCTATCGAACAGATAATCAAGCCAATATTAAATGATATTATAGTAAAAACACTTAATAACACAGAGAGTGACTTGAATCTGATTCACTCAAGGTTACTAAGGAACCTAAATATATACAGATCTGATAAAATTTTAACGAAAACATACGATGGATCAATGAATGTAATGGAGATGATTAGAATTCTCATCATCCTTGATAATAAATGTTATTTAACAGAATTTGTTGTTTGTAATGATTTAACACCTGAATGTATTTTGTGAAATGTGTATTTTAAGCTTAATAGGATTAAAAATTGATTATGATGGAATCACTTTGCAAGACAGCAGAGATGTAAAGGTCTAGGAAAGCAGTAAATAGTAGAGATTAGTGATATACCTGTAGCGTACCCGATGAGCAGGTATTCAATATAGGAAGAAGAGAAGATAGGGAGAACAGTTCAAATGGCTTAATGTGGGAACTAGAAGAGAATCCAAAAGTGCTTGGAGAGCATCGCAAGTATTAATATCCAAGCCTGAAGCTTTGAATTCCTGAAAAGATTTTAGCGGATTAAAAACAGTGACAACTAGGGATCAATATCCCTTACCCGAAACTATGAAACTTTTGATGCCATGGAAGATTGTTAAAATATTTAGCCAAATGAATCCATAATCTGGATTTCATCAGTTAAATCGGGATGAAGATTCCAAAGAGACAAATTTTGGATTTCGTATGGCCATATTTGAATATAATAGCATGTCCTTTGGCCAAGCCATCATCCCAGCGACGTTCCAAAGAAGCATGGATTCGATATTAAAAGAATCTTTGTGATGATTCGTTGTTGTTTATATGGATAGTATTATTGTGTTTAGAAGAGTAAAGTAGTGAATATCAAACATATTAAATGGATGAAACTAAAATTGAATGAATCAGGACTTAAATTAAGTAAAAAGTGAATTCATGAAAAATGAAATTCTAGACCATCAGTTTTCTATTAGGGATTGAGACCGTTACAATGAAGAATTAAAAGCATGAATGAAATGAAAGCACAGGAGAAAAGAAACAAGTTCAATAACATTTGGGAATTATAAAAATTTGCAGAAAGTTTATTCGTAATCAATCTATAATGTGCAAGCCATGGCTCGATTTTTTGAAAAAGGAATGGACCAATAAGGAGGTTATGGAAAGATTAACAAGCCAGGAATTTACGAATGCCTTTAGATTGAAATTGAATTCAATGTACAAAGATGTTTTTCTAACAATACCGAGAGGAGAAGGCAGTTTTTCGTGACTACGGACGCAACAAACATAGGTGTTGGCGCCGAATTCTCACAAATACAAGATGGGGAAGAAATGATCGACGGGTTTTTTAGTGAAACCCACAACTCAGCACAAAGTAAATATTCTACAACAGAAAAAGAATTACTAACGATAATGTCTGGCTTGAAACATTTCAAATATTATTTAATATAAAGAAAATAAAATTAAGAATTGATTATAAGGCTTTGATTGTCACGACAAAACAAAAGATGATCGTTCTAGGATCCACAGGTGATCAATGTTGTTACAGATATATGATTTGAGATCAAACATATTAAAGAAACGAATAATTTTACAGATGCTTTAAACCGTACATTTATTTATAACAATATAAAGGAAGAAATTGAGGGTATGCTCATAACAAATAATAGTTGAGTACCATAAGATCTAGCGCCATGGAAGCAAAAGAGCAGTGGAAGATTTGATAAACAGAAATGTCAGTGGAAATGATTAACTAAAAAAAACTAGTGAAATTTTTCTAAATGTGAAATAGGCAAAAGAGACAAAATTATTGGAAAACATGCAAATTATATGCCTTCCTAAATAACTGAGATAGATAAACACAAATAAATCGATTTAATTGGGCTTATGCTTTCAGATGGTGGTGTTTTTTCATATATAGATGTTTTTCAAAAATTACAGAGATAGAAATACTAAGAAATAAAGGTATTGAAATGATGATGAGAGCATTATCAGATATCACAAGAAAAGTATGTGTATTAAAACAATTATTATTCGATAATGGTAAGGAATTTATCAACAGTAGCATACAAAAATGGTGTGATATACGGCAAATACCATTGAAACACGGGTCACCTTATACGTCAACAACAGTGCAAAGATTCAATAAATAATCATTGAAAAGAATAAGACGATTTACTTACTTCAGAGAAAACGATTAGAAAGCATGGTTTGTAAACACTGCAAATATTTATAATGTATCATGGTGTAGATCAATCCGATGTTCTTCCTCTGGATTGAAAAAAAGAAATCTGGAATTTAAAATCCATGAAGAATTTGGAACAGGTCATCTTATCAATAAAAAAAAACTACAGAATGAAGCCAAAGAAAACATAAAAAGATATCGAAAATAATACTCGAGAGTGTATGAAAATGATTTAGCAAAATTATCAGTGAGGGACAAAATTTGATATGAACACCCCTCATAATCCAAGACCAAATTTTCCGCGAATTGGGATACAAAGGCCAGGATGACAAAAGTGAAAGTCAATTCATATGAATTAATAGATAACGATGGGTTCAAATGGATACTCAACAAATGAAGGGTAAAATCAAGAATATAGATATCTATTGTCGTATTGGTATCGGGTTTCAGGTAGAAACACCATATTGCGTTTCAATAGACAATACGTTCATGAAACGTTACATAACGGTTTCATATGCCCTATATAAAGAGCGGTGCTCATCAAAGGATGAAGTTTAATAAATCTCTTAATTCCGACATCTATTATTAAAAACTTTGAAGTGAAGGGGTTGTTGTGATTGTTAATTGAAGTCGGGAGAAGTAATTATAACTAAGCAATATATTCACAATTTGGTGGGAAAATCAAACAATCAGGTCGTGTCATTTATGCTGCATATAAATACAAGTTTTGAATAAATACCCATGTAATTTTCAAATTAGTTATTTAAGGTGAGTCAAAGGACTTCAAAAAATAGTGTCTGGTATACAATTTTCAATAATATTTGCTATGTATGACCACTGTTTCCGCCTATTTATTATAATGATAAACAGCTGCAAAGAATTTTTGTTTTCTTCATTTCTTCTGGGAATTCTGGCCATAAGGTTATTTTCCATAATTCATTTAATATGAAAATTTGTATTAATTTATGCTTTCTGTTATGTTCTAATAGTTAATTTTCCTCGTAGATCTTACTTCTTCAATTGGTAGAGTTTATTGTGGGATAGATGATTGTAACCTTTATGTGGCTTCTTCGATAAGAAACACATGCGTCTTGATAAAAATAAAAGTTTATACCAAAACGTTATAGCCTCCTCATAAAAAGAAAACCCCGAAAAAGAGGAGGTGGCTGGAGGCCAGTCTATATGCACGTCTAAAAAAGACCTAGCACGAAGCTCCAAAAAGTAGATTTTGTATTTATTTCAAATGCGTAGGACATTGGTGGGGGATTAAAACTTCCTTCGGTAGAGATGCAGACGCTTCTAGTTGAATAAATTTCGTTTTTTTTTGTTACAACTCACTATAAATTCTTCCATACCCTGGAACCAAGGCCACAGGGGTATGGTGGATCTAACAGAGCCGTGGTCATGAAGGAGAGTTTTTAGTGAGTAAAAATCTCACACAACCCAAAGGGTGTCTTTTTAAGATTCTCTCTCCTTTGGCGCAAAAAAAAATCTTCCATATCTCGACGTATGGTTTCCCAATGGTATTGATTTTTCAATAAAAACTATATTGTTAGTAGAGTACCATGAACGAGTAATATATGATGTTCTTTTAGTATTTCATCAATTTGCAAATAATTCTTTTTATAGATATTCTCTTGGTTAAGCTTTCTTCTGGCCAACCCAGTATATCTACAATGTTTATCTCGCCATAATATAATTTGGCATAAAAGAGAATTATTTAAGCATGCTCATCCATCTAGGAAAGCAAGAGGAAGTGAGTTTCCCATAGATATATATTCAAATGCTCTAAAATCCACTTCTAAGATGAATATTTTTTCAGCAGATAATTTGTGTTCTATTCCATTCATCGCTGCATATACTTCCTTATCCACAACCGAATAGCAAGTTTCGTCTTTCTTAAACTTTTGAATAATTTGATCTATCATTTTGTTTTTTCCGTGGTTATTCTTTTGACTTGAAATTACATCTATTAAATGGCTAGATTCGCCGGTTACACTGGTGTGCAAAAATGGTAAAATGAGTAAAATTTGCAGAAGATGTACCTAGGTCTCTCGTCAGGTACTCATACAAGTTTGTAATAAATGCATTGGTTCTCGAATAATATGTGTATATTTTAATATAACGTTATAGATGATGATATGAATACCTGATTATTTTACCATTTATGGATCCCAAAGAACAATTTATTAATAATGTGTGTATCCACCTTTGGAATAAAGCAGCTCATCGATTCTGTGCAGGATACTGTCATAAAGACGCTGTACATATTCCACTAGTATTAAATACCATATTATCTTGACCAATTCCTTGAATTCTGCCTTTATTTTCCGCAACACTGGTTCTTCAAAAATCTTGATCTTCAGGTAGCTCCAGAGAATTTCAATAATATTTATATCAGGTGAGCAGCTTGGCCATCTCAGAAGACGCAATTCTGTAGCCCTTATGAAGTCCTTGGCTGTTTTTGACATGTGTTTAGAGTCATTGTCCTTTTGAAGAATAGTTTCATCAGCATTCAGGTTATGCATCTGCAGGGTCTTGCCATACCCGAGACTAAGAGTAGCAAAATACACAACAGTATTTATTATTGTGTCTATGAACGCGATTTCGATCACCCCTTGGTATGTTATTGCGTCTCACAACATTACTGATATTCTACCATCCGACAGTTTGGGTCACAAAGGGGTCAATAAGACAATTCCCTGGAGCGCCACACACGGCTATCAGAGTTTGGGCTGGCAGTTCAAATCCTACTTTCATCTGTAAGTATGAAACTGCGCCAGTCATCTTCAGAGAACTGTTTCATGACTCTGGTATATTCGAGTCGAGTATTCTTTATAGGGGTTAGCAACCGGGGCTTTTTGGGCTTAGAATAACTTTTAAGCTCCGACAATCGTAATGTGCGTGCTACTGTTGATAGGCTCATTGATATGCTGAGCGTTCTCTTCACTTCATCAGCCACCTGTCTGGCATTTTTGAGCTGTCCTTTCTCATGTTGAGTACCAAATGTGCATGGTTAGAGCTTCTTTGGTCGTCCTGGGTGCTTTAGTGTCTTTCTTACCACTTCTTTTGGCATGTACTTGAGAACTGTCGGGTGGCTTATACCGATCATCTTCGCCACTTCCCTTGCAGATTTACCTTGAGAGCACAAAATTTTGATGCGAATACGTGTTTCTCTATGTATTCTATTCATAAGGTTGATGGAATTGTTGAATTTAAATATAAATTGGCGGGAAATCTGGCGGATGTGCATAAATGATAAAATAAACAGTATTCATGTCTTCTCTGTGACGTTATATTAGAACATACAAATATTATTAAGATCAAGATATTATTCGAGAACAAATGTACTTATTAAAAGCCTGTATGAGTACCTGAAAAGCGACCTAGGTACTCCTTCATCAAATTTTACACATTTTACGATTTTTATCACAACCAGTGTAATACCAAATTTTTCAGAAAAAGCATGCATCTTTTTAATGTGAACTCCTCGTTCAATCCTAGATTTTGAGCTTATATTGGTCTAGAGTTTAACCAGGAAACCAGATTCTTGTTCTGTTCCCCACCAATTATATTCGCAAGTCACAAAAAGATCATTGTCAGCATGTCGTATACTAAGCCAGTATTTAGAGAAAACATATTTATTGGTCGAATTTCGTATTCATATCCATTTAGCGATTATAAAAGGATTATAGACTAATTGGTTGGTGATGAACCATTAGTAAACCATTACAAAAAATACAATTTAAATTTTAAGCGTTTAAGAGCTACAAAGAAAAAACGAAATATATTCAACTAGAAGCGTCTTTTCCCGTATCGGAAAGGTTTTATCCTCTTTCCAAGGACCTGAGCACTCGTAACAAATCATAAACCCACTCTTTTGAACTTTTGACAAGGTTTTTTTATGCTGTTCTATTGGATAAACTCATTTTTTGTTGTTTTTGACTTTATGGATGGGTATGACGTTCTAGCGTTTACATATTTTCAGCTTTTCAGCTTTTCATTCTTTACCATTTTAATTTCAATTCTTATTTTAAAACTACCTGCTTCCATCTACCGAAAGGGGTAGTCTGCCAAGCTCATTATGGACATGATCATCCAAATTCTTCACTCGTGAACTCTTGCTTAGTTTCAAGGTTGGCGGAAATTTCCCCGGTCTTAATCAAGTCTTTTATTTTTTTGCGCCTAAGGAGAGAGAATCTTCAACAAACACATATGTGAAGATATAACTCATGCCAATCCTATATAAGTAGTGTGAAACTTTTACACACTAAAAACCCATCTTAACAACCACGGCTCCGATAGATCAATCACACCCCTGTAGCATTGGTTCCAGGAAGAAGTCTAATTCCTACGAATCTTTTTGCCTATTATTTTCCTTCGGTTTGGAATAATGCGTGCGAGAAACGAGGGAGTTCTAATCATGAACTTGATCGGGTCCGTTTTATAACAAGCATCACTGTAAACACCCTCAGAGTTATGAGACTCGAAAAACTCTGTAATATCCTTAAACTCCTCTCCCAGTAGCACACCAAGACCTATCGTTACAGTTGTTGGCGATTTTATTATGTCTTCCCACGAGCACAAACAGGGGAAAAGGATTCGGAGCCTACTCTCTTTCCACGCGGGAAACTAAAAAGGTGATGTTCTAAGCTTTCTGGTGTCTCTTGATAAAAAATTGAGCAGAAATTTTTGAAGCTGAGTCCAGCACCTTTTTGGACACAAGGTGTTTCCAGTAGGGAACAACCCGATTTGCATTCTACCAACTGCCGTAAACATTATGCAAAACTCAGGGTAGCTGGTTTCCATGTCTAACCAAGGTGAACTTCCTAGCTCTTCAGCTCTCTTCGAGATCATTGTCTTTTCTCTTCTCGACCCTCTACGTACAAATGCTTCCTGCATCGTTACCTTACACGAGCCATCCGAATTCAACGTATACCCCCGGTGATTTAACTATTGTACCTGCTTTTAGTTGTGTGCACAGGTAGACATCTTATCCAGGTTTTAAGATCACCGAATCTCTCAAGGCCCTTTGTTTCTTTATCGCTGTTATAGAAGCTATAGTGTCTATTCCTAGTTCATCTCAGAATCGTTTGAGTTCTGTACTTCTACCGCCCTGTATACACATACAACAGGCATCATCAATGATTCTCTCTAACTTGTCTGCCATCTAGGTGTTCATTCCCCATATCATTCCTCCATATGTGAGTACTGGTATTAGATTCATCTTTATTAGTATGATATTCAATTATCAAGGATAAATCTTTCTGTTAAAGAACCTTTTCAGTCCACCAAGTGCCTTTCGACCTTTGCATACATTGCTGCTGACCATGGTTTCTCTATTCAGATCCGCGTCTAGATTTACACCTAAGTACGTGTACTTACTTACTATCGGAACTTCCCGTCCTTCTATCGTCACCGATATCCGCTCAGAAGATTTTTTGGCTATTAGTATAGTCCGTCCAGGAAATTTCACTAATCCATATTTCTGCACATTAATTTCCTCTCACATTTCTTGGCCCATTCACTTAGTTGCAAGAGTGGCTTTCTCAAAGCATTTAAAAAATCAGAAGTACTACAGTATTGTCCGCGAACAACAGTCCGGGACTTTTTCAGGCATCCTACCGAACAAGTCATTTATGTACAAATAAAAAAGTTTAGGAGATGCAGATCAACCCTGTCTTACTCCGCACTGGTATCTCAACACCTTTGAAATGATGTTTCCAGTTCTCACACACAGCTTTGGAACCTTATATATAGCTTCTATAACTTTATACAAGTGGCCTTGTATGCCAATACTCCTAATTTTCCTGTGTAGTCCTTGGTGTGGTATTTTATCATAAGCCTTAGCAAAATCAATGAAAATCGCATATGTGGTCATTACTACGCTAGAGTGTCGCTTGACTATCCCATACAAGGAAGCCACACGAGCTACATACTCCTCCTTAGATCTGAAACCTGCCTGTTCATTGACCAAAGATCGTCTCTCTCAGCTATAGTATGCGCTACTGGGCGAATCTGTCGTAAGATGGATGACCGTAGCCTTTTAGTGGTTGCCCAGATAAGTAACACACTTATGTGTGTGAAACTAATAACAGTTTGTATCAGAACGTCACAGCAGACTCATAAAAAGAAAACCCCGAAAAAAGGGGAGGTGGGGCCGGATGATGATCGAAAGGATCAACATGCGGGAGCAGCATGGATAAAAAAGGGCTTTCCCGAAGCTCGAAAGAGTGGGCTTAGGATTTGTTCCAAGTACCCAGAACCTCCGTAGGAGGTTTAAAATTTCGTTTTTTTTATAGTATGCGCTACGGTCGCAACAATCTTACCAATTACCTTAAGTATTACAGACATTAGAAAAATTCCCTTGTAGTTGTCTGGGGTTTTCAAGTCCCCCTTCTTAGGTATTGGTATGAATATCGCGTTCCTATAGAAACTTTAAATCTTTGCTTTGTTCTACACTGTTTCCAGCAGTTTTTACAAAGTGCTAGCCATAGGGGAAGTGGGCACTTCACTATTTTGTATCATCTTCAAGAGTTCTTCTGATATTTTGTCTATTCCAGGTGCTTATCTATCAGGTATCACCTCGCTCACCCCTTTCCATGTGAGAGGGTCATTGTATAATTACCTAGTGGGTTGTCTTTTTCATCTTTTTCTAATTTTTCAAAGTGTTCTCCCCATATTTTTAATTTATCCAGTGTGGTGAACTTTAACTCACCAGAAGACTTCTCCAACAATGGAGTATCTTCTGCTGCACTTCTGACACCAGATTCTCTGTCAAGTTGGTACCATAGGTCTTTAAACCTATTTTCTTTGGCAGAATCTGTTGTGAGACTGATGACTGTAGCCTTTTCGTGGCTGCCCGGATAAGTAACACACCTATGTGTGTGAAACCAATAACAGTTTATATCAGAACATCACAGCCTCCTCAAAAAAAGAAAAACCCTAAAAAAGGGGAGATGGGCGGATGATTGCATGCGTGTGTATGTGCGGCATGGATAAAAAAGGGCTTGCCCGAAGCTCGAAAGAGTGGGCTTAGAATTTGTTCTAAGTGCTCAGGACCTCAGTAGGAGGTCTGAAATCTCCTCTTTTAGCGGCACAGGCGCTTCTAGTTGAATAAATTTCGTTTTTTTAAAACCTATTTTCCCTTCCTACCAGGCACATGTCTTCGATATTCTTCTGTTGTGCTCTTCCTTCATTATCCCTACGAGCTGACTTAGAGTCGGCCTAGATACGATCATACACCTTCTGACTAAAGTGAATGCCGCCTCTCGGTAGAGACATCTCCTTTCTAGCCTCAATGATTTCTAGAATCTGGTTAGATATCCAGTTCTTCCATTTAGGCTCACTATACTCTCGCACTACATCGTGTTTTCGTGCGATTTCCTCGAAGTTTTCCGCTAATTTTTCTCCTGAACTGAGTCCGTCGTTCTTCAAAAAGAATCTTCTTTTCTCTAACAGTAACATAATATTGAGGGATAACCTCTTCGTTGCTTCGATCGCAACTGGCAGTTTCCACTTAGCTAGAACAGGTCTATGATCAGAAATACCCTCTTTGCCCAGGACATTGATGCACAGGGGCTTACTTGAGATCCTTTATACAGAAACATAGTAAAAAGCAGAAGCCTCACCTCTCACACCTATTGTAGTGGGCTCTGATGCTATCGATCTTCTCAAACCGACAGGGATTGACACCAGAAACCTATAAAATTTTCTCGGGTCCATATTGAAATCTCCCATTAGAACAATTTGACAGAAGTTCCCTTTTTCCATACTCTCGACGCAGACCTTTTCAAAGTGTATTTGGCTTACTTTCGTTTACCCTTGTTTGATACTGGTATGTGGACTGAGTAACATAACATAGAAACACTATTTCGGTTACTCATCTTCCCATTCACTCTCCTGTGACAAACTAGTTTTTGACCTTGTATTCACTCAACGTGAATCCGCCATCTCTTCTTATAGCTAGAAATATACCCCAAAAGCCTTTTCAAAATTTTGGAGGAGCCTCAATTACCATATACCTAAACACATATGACCGTATTACTATAATATGATTTGTTTCCTGTACTTCTATTATAGTCGATTTTCTCCTTTCCAAGAGGTAACTTGCTTCCTGTTTTTTAACCCACCAGCAATCGACATTATACGTCATCGTAGAGAGTGACTCCTTCTCATAACTCTAATATCATGTAGTGGGTCACTGCGTAATATCCTACAACCTTTCTTTCCCACCTGGAATTTTGTCCTGAGTGCTATGATAGTTCGCTCTCACTTGGCCAAGCTCTCCATATCTCAACAATACTGTGCAGAATCTGTCGTGAGACGGATGATTGTAGCCTTTTTGCAGTTGCCCGGATAAGTAGCACACTTATGTGTGTGAAACTAATAACAGTTTATATCAGAACGTCACAGCCAACCAACTCATAAAAAGAAAAACCCGAAAAAAGGGCTTGCCCGAAGCTCGAAAGAGTGGGCTTAGGATTTGTTCTAAGTGCCTAGGACGTCGGTAGCAGATTTAAAATTTCCTCCTATAGCGGCACATGCGCTTCTAGTCAAACAAATTTCGTTTTTGTAGTGTTCTTTTTGTTTTACATCCTTCACAGAGGCACTTCATTTGCTAATTAGAAGTTTTCCCACTGTTCATCAAACTTCAACCTTGTCGACAGGGTAAAGGAGTACTACATATGAAGAATTCATTTAATGGATAAATCTAATGATTATCAATTATTCTTTGATTGATTCCGTATTGATTCTCTTATCCCCACCTGATGATCTGAGCACTAACTGCTCAAGACTCACATGGTTGTCGGCCTCTTCAATACTTCGTCGTCTTTCAAATGAAATAGACTCCAGAGTCTTCTTGAGTACAATAGACTGGATTTGCGCTTTGACTTTTGGCTCAATTCCTATCTCTTTACTATGTTTGTTGTGGTATTTCGTTACCAGCCCTTCCTAGATCATTACGTATGGAATTATATTCACTTTACACTTGTAAATCAATGATAACTCGTTTGCTATTAAATCAT
>JAWNLH010000219.1:0-27756 GCA_035042485.1 Drosophila cyrtoloma | reverse complement strand
ACCTAAAGTCTTGGGCAGAATCTGTCGTAAGATGGATGACTGTAGCCCTTTCGAGGTTTCCTGGATAAGTAATACACTCATGTGTGTGAAACTAATAACAGTTTATATCAGAACGTCACAACCTTCTCATAAAGAGAAAAATCCGAAAAAAGGGGAGGTGGGGCCGGATGGTTTACATGCGTGTGTGCGTGAGCGGCATGGATAAAGAAGGGCTTGCCCGAAGCTCGAAAGAGTGGGCTTGAGATTTATTACAAGTGCCAAGGACCTCGGTAGGAGGTTTAGAGTTTCCTCCTATTGAGGCACAGGCGCTTCTAGTTGTTTCGTTTTTTTATTTCATTTGAAAGACGACGAAGTATCGAAGAGGCGGACAACCATATGAGTCTTGAGCAATTAGTGCACAGATCATCGAGTGTAGACAAGAGACTTGACACAGAATCAATCAAAGAGTAATTTATAATTAATATATTACCCATTAAATAAATTCATCTCATCTTTTAAAGAAATATCGACATTGTAGAGCTATAAAGAAAACAAGATATAATCATTTCAGAATAAAGCCCGATAGGGTGCTGGGCCAGGATTATGTGAGATGTCACAACTAAGTTATAAAACTTCTTGATTTATCAAAGTACAAAAAAAAAGTAATTCATTTTCACTATATTGCTATAGCTAGTGAGTGATCCGTAAAAACCTTATTGCCAAACGGGTTGCTAAAAACTCCATTTTGATGGAGGAAACTTGGCCCAGGCAAGATCGGAAAAACACGAAACGGAGCACTCTAAATTCGGGGCTAAGCTCTATCATACACTGGCGGGCTTTGACAACTAGGTGCAACATGTATGTTTTATATCCAAAGTGGAATGGCTTCGTGTCCATATACATACACCTTCTTGAACCACCCGGCATTTTGAAACCAAACGCTACACAGGACTCTTTTGTGTCGTAAAAGCTCAACCATGAGCTTTACAGTTTTATCTCCTAAGTAGTCGATGCAGACTTGTTTTACAGAGAACTGCAGCCTGCTGCCTTCCTTATATTTTAAAATTCATAAAATTTTTACATGGAATTAAGAAAAAGATTGCCAATCTCTTAATGGAAGCACCAATTTTCAGCACTATGAAGTATTTATTATACCGCAAGACAGTATGAAGATGTTTTTCCTTCTTGCTCTAATTTGGTGTCATCTCGGACAAAGTACAAAAAATACAACATCAGGAATTCTCATTGTATTCAATTAGTTATAATCAATGAGAATGCGTAAATCTGTACAGACACAAGAATAAAAACAGATATTGAGAACCACAGCAACAAATCTGATTCATTTACTTTCGGCAAGAAAGGAATTGAGATAATTCTATTTGAAACTATCAGTGTTAATTAGATCTTTAAATTTAAGATAAATTTCGATTTAATCACTGCAAAATCATTATTAATCAATAAATGAAAAGTAAAATAATTACTTATTTCATAATGTGGGATAAGTAAATTACGAAATACCACAATGAAGATATTTGTCTTTGCTCAAAATTTATATCCAAAATGTTGTACACAGGAACACTCTTGAATCAATTTCATAAGAAATCCAAGGATGAAGAAATTGTGCATATAGTTGAAAGGATGTTGAAGAGACCAGTCCCATGAATAATCAATAAAAATAGCCAATTCGTATGCTGTGATTGGTTTTATGTGATTTATTTATGTTAGCAAAGGCAACAATAATCAAATAATGGATACTTAATTTTGAAGGGAAATTCACTAATAAAATTGCATCATTTAAATTCAGCAACAATTCAATTTTTAAATAAATATGTATGTAATTTGTAGATTATTCTTCTAGGGAGATCCGAGAGAGTTAAAACTGCCTAAATTCTCAACAAATGAGCCGTTAATACTCTATAACATCTTAATTCTGCAAGGACAACAATAAATAACTCTACATTGAACATTTACATCAAGACAAGTATACAGCCTGTGACAACTACAAAATTAATTATTTATTACTGACATATCCATAGATTGAAGATGAACGCTGATCTAACAAGAAGTCTTCATAATTGAAAGGTATGTTCGTGTCTGACCCCTAAATGCTGTGTGTTCGTAATGGTATTTAGAAGCGAAATTACTCATATAATAAAATTTTCGATTTTTACATTATCTAAAGTAAGTAAATATAAAATCGTTGATAATGTATGTCAGTAGTAACTTTGTCTAAGCCGATAAAGACATTTAAGGACATGTAAAAATCATTTAAAATGCTAGTAAGAATGAATGGCGACCAACTTTCAAAATTAATTCAGTCAAAAACAGAGGTATACACTCAATATTTAATACTACAGAAATCCCTTGAATCCATTGCATCTGAAAAGGCGAGGAGATAAGAAAAACAAACACGAGAAAATTTCTGAAACAGTTGAAAAATGTAGCAAGGTCTAAAAATAATAATTTTCACTAAGATTTCAATTAAAATCATAAGGCACCGCATATATTTATGTGAATACAGAATCATTGCAACCGAATAAATCATTTGATAACGAGAAAGTCTTTCGGGTCATACAGACATTTACATCCATATTACAGCTTCAAGATTCAGCGCATAGCTCTTTAAAGAGATCTCCATTAAAGCACATACATTGCTTAAAAATAGAAGATGTCTCAAAGTTAGAAAATAACAGATCACTGCGTAACCCGTTCTTGAAATCTGAGATAAGACATTTATTCGAAGAGATCGTCTTATCCTAACTTAGACACTTAAATAAATCTTTATCAATCAAATTATTTATTTCTTTGCTTTCTTGTTCTTCTTTTTTGGAACCAAGTTTAAAAAATTTGATGAGCCAGAAGATTGCGGTTTCTTTTTCTCTCTTACTTCTGTGATTTCAGAAATTATAGATTTGATCGTTTCTTTTCGAGAAGAATGATTGTGTATTTTAAAAACACCAGGAAATTTTGTTTCTTTAGGGTGTCTCTTGTTATTGTCTTCTGAGAATGAAATTTTCAGAGTCTCAAGGGCAGTTTTAATTTCTTTAAAAGTGGGTTCTTCAGTTGCAAGTGTTTTGGAATATCTTCTTCCTTCATTATGAGTTTTCAGAGAATTGATGTGTATGGGAAATAGTACAAAAAAATCAAAGCGCTCCATGGGTTTAAAAATGTTAGCGGTTAAAATTTGTAATAAATTAACAGGTTTAGAATTTAAAAAGATGCGGGAGCAGCATGGATAAAAAGGGGCTAACTCGAAAGTCAAAAGAGTGACTTAGAATTTGTGTTTGGTGTTCAAAACCTCAGTAGGAGATTTAAAATTTTTCTTCTATAGAGGCACAGACGCTTTTAGTTGAATAAATCTCGTTTTTTAGAATCCAAAGTGAAACCTTTTAATCATTGAATCATAATTCTCCACATGTAAGTGTTTAATAAATTCCTGATTGGTTTTATTGCTTTTAGTGTGCTTACTTCTTATAATAGCTAAAGAATTCCTATTTAAATACATATTAACAATATCCGTGTAATGTACATTTAAAGAATGATTTAATGTTTTTGATATATTTATATGAAGATATTGGCATAGAATATCTTCTTTAATCTATAATTCCTCTTCGATACTATTAACAGCCAAAGTATCAAAGGTTCCTCTTCGACAACACAGTACATAGCAAAGTGAGGTTATAAAAGAAAAGAACAATATAATTGCAGCAGGTAAGAATATCAACGCGATGATTGTGCCTGTACCTATTAATAAACAGATAAATAACAGCATTAGCGTGAACGAGATGTGCGCTGATAACACTCTTCTCCATTCACTCACATCTTCATCTTCTTCAGCGCTATCTTCATCCAACAGAGCCATGAAATCATTTTGTGTTCTATCAAGTTCATATATGAAGTCATCTTCAGGGTTTATTGAATTCTTTTTGAAGTACTCTCTTATTTCTTGTTTTATAAGAAAATCATCGTCAGAAGCAAAGTATTTTGCAGAATAGCAAATACTTCTGTCTTCAGGTATATCTTTAGGTGCTTCTATTTCCCCTTTTATCATTTTTTCTATTATTTCGGAATGCTCTTTTTCATTCAACTTTTGTGGTCCATGATCTTTTTCATCCAAATACATTGAATCTTTGGCTTTTTCAGCTTTGTTGTGGTCAAAGAATGTGTGAGTGTGCCGAAAAATGGCACTAAAAGCTTTACGGGACTTCTTTTTCTGCTTGTCTGAATTGAAATAATAATTAATTATTGCTCTGTCAACCTCGGCCGGAGATATTCTGTAGTAAAAAACCTGTCCAATTATATACATGTTATTTAAGGGGTTCTTTACTTTCATTCTATGTAGCAATCTTCTGCTAGGTTCGTATCTAAATAATATCCTGTTTATCTCTGTGGCTGAATAGTAAAAGTTATAGAAAACAGACTGGTTGTCAGGGTCCGGAGTAGTAACCCTAGCTATAATAAAGTCCTTGTTGCTCTTTTTGTAATTCATTATTAAGACTCTCATTTCCTCTAAAGTAAACGTCTCGTGTGCACAGGCATCAATTTCATCCAGTTGTGCATTGTCAGAAGAATTTGTACTTGTTGGTGCTCCATTGATTTGGATCTTTGAACCTGTTTTAGATAATTTTTTATAAAACTCCGTCTTCAGCTCCGTATTCCCCATTTTTTAGTAAACAAAGTTGAATTTTACATATTCAAATTGAGTTGTTCCAGGTTTTAATAATAGAATCAAACATTTTGAATTAAAAAAAAATAAAGGTCCAGAACTAAATGAAATATTTAAAACACAACAATTAGAATGCTTCTGTGCTGAATTCAAAAAAAATCATTGTTAGGTTTCATGTTTAATTAATTTAATCATTGATGAAAAAATAAGTTGAAAAGTTATTATGAAATCTTCCAGGAATCTGATAACAACTTCCAAGAGAAAATTTCATACCAAATAAAATCAAAAGAAACTAAGAAATTCGAAAATTCAAGTCATTATTCCTTTAGTATCGAAATAGAGTAATAATCTGACATCTCAATGAAATTAAATCTTTTAATGTATATAATAACGACTTATTAAGTGTCTAATGAAATAAGAGAAATTTTTAAATTATCCTTCATTAAAATAATTTATCGATAATTCAAGTGGGTATAGTCAGAACCTATTATTAAAGGCAGAGTCTCAGAATGATTTAGCCAAAAATCACTTAAATAAATAAAAAAATGTAAGTATTCTACAATTAAAGTATCTGTCAGATTTTTGAAAGCGTATCTGAGCCATTTAAGTTGGGTTCATTTAACTTTATACATCTGATGACTAATCTAATGAACCTTATTAAAAATTTATGTAAAATCTTCAGGTGAAAAGGATTCAGGCCAAACCTGATTAAACAACATTTTTAGTAATAGTGAATAAATCATTTAATATTTAGTCATATCTATTTATTCCGAAGACTCTTTTTGAATGCATGAAACCAAGCTTGGGGATGACGACTAAAGCTAGCGAAATCAATGCTATAATCAGGGATATTATGCCCCATTCAACCAATCTGTTGACCAACAAAAATAGTATTATTGGATAAAATGACAGAAATCTTAAACTGGAAGAATCACCTATATGCAGAGACATTTGCTCCCAGAATGTGAACGCCTTATTCGATCTCGAGAAAGGATCTCCTACTATCCAATGGAAGAAGAAAAAGGATGTGAGGTTATAAACTATGATGGCTATTTGTAGTCCTTTGCTTTTTCCAAATAACTGAGTAAAAAATAACGCAATGATCATTGTAATAAGAAAATGGAAAATCCAGCTGCCTTTTTGAATCGTCCAGGATATGTTAAAAGATAATTGTGAAAGCGATTTCTTAATAGCCATATCATCCAATTCGAATTACATTTAAAACAAAATAGAACCCAATAATATTTTTGACCAGTAAATTTACAATTATTTGATTAAAATATTTGTTAATTGAATGTAATATTAATCAATTGATTTTAATCGAGTGTTTCTCAACTGGCTCGTAAAACATAACCTTATATTTCTATGATTCTTTTATACACCAATCAATTTATAATATTTTATTAGAAATGTAAAGTTATAAATGCCAATTCTTGACAAATATTAGATTGTCTTTGCTGAAAATCAATCTCTTAAAATATGAGTAGGCATTTATTCTATGAAAATTATAGCAATTGCAAACAGTATCTACATGGAAAATCTATTAATTAAATAACCAAAAAAAAATTTGAAAAAATCATTTAATATAAGTAGTTTCTAAAAATTCAAATCGCCTTTGTCGAGTGTCGGGTAAATATTTATTGAATTTCTGTTTCTTCTATATGAGTCATTCAGATGTGAATATATACCACAACATCTTCAATCTAACACCTATGGATGTGAACGAAACGAAAGGATTGCAATTCCGACGAATTGAACCTTAAAATTAATTACCTAATAAGATGTCATGTCTGATATTCCTGTTATAGATCGTATTGGTTTAAATGTTGACAACACTACATCAGCATTGATTGAAGTAAAGAGAAAAACGAAGGGATAAATTAATCATGTTTTATTCAAATTGTAGCTTGAAAAACGAGAAATAACCATTGTAAAGAATTCGTTTAAATTAATGGGATATGGTTGTGAAATGAATTACGAACAGAAGAGCTTGAAGCTTATAATTAAGCCTTTGGCTTAAACAACGCTGCAATAGAGGGTGGACCAAATAATTCAGGGCAATGCATTCATCTGTTAAGGGAAACAACATCCTTTTAGCAAATTTGGTTATATGTTAAATCCTGTAGCATTTCCATTAAATGTATTTGAATTAAAAATACAAAAGGTTCACATGATTCAAGGGTCTTAAGACCTACTAGAGTGAGAAGTCCAAAAAGGGATACTTTTGGTAAGTCAGCAGATTTAGAATAAACTATCCTAGATTCAGGTATTCTTGTGAGTTTTGACAACTACAAGAGTGAGAAACCTGAAAAGAGATACTTTGGTAAGTTAATGGATTTAGAATAAACTACCAACATATTGTTTAACTTAAAGAATAGTTCTATTCAATATGGACTCCTATAGAAGACCTTTACATGACATAATCGGCATATAATGAACAATGCCATTCGAATTAATTGATATTTTGAATTTTAATTAAAATTCTTTATTATTGTCTAGAAGAGCATTTATTCACAGCAACAAAAGAAAGCAACTTCTTAATGTCTTAGAGATAGTATTTATCTTCCCATTTGCAATTGAATAATCTTTCTTAATTCTTTGAAAAATTTTTATCTGTGATAGAACAAAAAAAAAGGGAAGCAATAATTCTTTTTTATATTCAAGCCTGCTGATAGAAGGTAGATGTATAATGTTCAAACATTACAGTAGATTAGAGTCCTGTATGGATTTCGGATTAAGATTACCTTATTTGGTAGAGATAGTGTAGATAAATGGACATAAAGCCTTTTCACTTCGGACACCTAAAACATTCACAACATCCTACGAAGATGTGATTGAACTTTACTTAAATTTGAAATGTTTAACATAACCTTCTCCATATTTAGAAATTATATAAATTACTTTTTTTTACTAAAATATTTATTTGATTACTAAGAAAATATTTTGAATATTCTCATAAAATTATGGTGTGAATTCATAAATTAAAAAAATTTCAGCCATCAAAACTTCTAAATCTTTTTTCACCTTCATATTCAGATATACTATTAATGATATTAAATTGTTCACGATCGTGTTCGTAATTCTTGGTCTTGAGCCCTTGCAGTGAAAAATTCCTATGGCGTCTGTTGAGAATCAATATGAAATCAACTGCATGTAACCTTAAAACTGAAGAAATTTGTGGAAACAATGCTTCAAATTCATCTACATTTGAGGGACTATTGGCTATCAATGTACAGAGCTGATTATCTGTCATCACGTACAGTTCGCTTTCGTTTTTTTGCTTTGCTAAGTATCTTCTCAGATTTAATAAATCAGCAACCAAATCAAGATTTGTTCTTATTTCAAATCTTGTTATAAATGCTTTGAATCCGTCAATTTCTTCTGGCTCATATTTATTCAATGGTATTTTCATGGTTATTTTTTCAACACACTCATTTAAATCTCTGTAAATAACGGAAATTAAAAATTCATTTAATGGCCTGATTCTCCAATCTACATAAACATCCCTTTCTGGAACATCATAATTATAAAAACAGCCGATGCATCCAAAATCAGTGATTAATCTCTTTGCGCATCTTTGGCTATGCAAGATCTTCTTAACAGAACAGCTAAGTAATCTCATATTAGGTATAATAGCCCGAAATTTAATTGCATCAAATATAACTACGTTACCACATGGCGGATAAATAGCTATGAAACAAGTAAATCCGTCATATGATCTGTAATCATGATCATACACCGAAAGACAAACTATATCTAGTTTAGAATCAATCTCCAGCAACTCTTTTTCGGTTTCTATTAAAAAGTAATTTTTTATTTTCTCAAATTTTGGAATTTCAAAGGAATCGCAAAAGCATTCATTTTTAATTTTCTCGATCTTTCGAATTTCTGGCTTAATTAAGTTCAGTGAAATAACAGCTCTTATTTGGTTATTAAATCTCACATAAATGGATTCGTCGTTTCTGTTTGAAATACCTGTGTTAATTTTACTTAACAGCATAGAGATGTTGTCTTCTGCATTTTCGAAGGATTTCAGACAGTCTGCCAATGCATTTTTCAGATAATCTATTTTCAATAAATCTTTTTCGTTCTTTAAATCCAACGAAGATATTTCATCTTTAAATTTTTTTACAAATTTTGAAACTGAATCCATCATGGCTATGAGAATTGTGATTAATAAAAATACAGTTAATAATTTTTAACTAAGAAAATTAAAATTGCAAAAAAACAACAAGATTTATTACAGCTTTAAAAATGGCATGGAACCATATAATGTGGTTCAAAAATCTATGATTTGTTCATTAATCAGTTGATTTTCTTCCATTCTAAACAATTGAATTACAGATCTTTCAACCGTCACGAATACCGTTACTAATAAATGAGTATATAAGGAAGCCTGTTAATGAATGTTCATCAACATTCGAGTGCATTTCTGCTTGGCGAAATTATGAATTAATTTCATTATACCTGAAAAATCATCATCAATGCCATAGGTTGGTTTTTATAAGACAATCTTGCAAATATATTTTGATATGAAAAATATTTGGTTGACATTTATGACTGAAAATGTCATAATTTATTGAATTATCAAAAAAATTTAATACTTATTCGTGAAGTCGATAAATTCTTGATTAATTTGCAGATATCAAATGATTATTCATGAAACAGATTTAATTTTCAAAGATCCGAGTATGTATAGTAAGAATATATATTTTGTTACTTAATTCTCTTCCCTTGGCTCGTCTTGATCCAATTCAAAATAGATCAAAATCGAAGATAATTGCGATATGTATATAAAATCAAGATTATAATCACGCTTAATGGAATTTTTGTTCTTTACCTGTGAAATAATTTAAAGTATCGCAAATCTTTATCAAGTTTCATTTAGTAATAATTGATTGACCAAAGAGCTTTTAGAGAGAAACCAGTTGGTTAAAGAATTACTTGGTTATATATAATAAAATACTGGGCAGAATCTGTCGTGAGACAGATGACAGTAACCTTTTCGTAGTTGCCAAGATAAGTAACACACTTATGTGTGTGAAACTAATAACAGTTTATATCAGAACGTCACGTCACAGCCAGCAGACTCATAAAAAGAAAACCCCCGAAAAAGGGGAGGTGGGGCCGGATGATTGCATGCGTGTGTGTCTGCGTGTGGAGCGGCATGTATAAAAAAGGGCTTGCCCGAAGCTCGAAAGAGTGGGCTTAGGATTTGTTCCAAGTGCCCAGGACCTCAGTAGGAGGTTTAAATTTTCCTCCTATAGAGGCACAGGCGCTTCTAGTTGAATAAATTTCGTTTTTTTACTATTAGAATCAGAGACTCCAACAGCTGGCGATCCACTTTCTCATTAGGTATCTTCCTCGTCCTTTTGCTCATTCATCCTTCGGTAGATGCATCCTCTTGTATGCACTTGAAAAAAGCATTCTTTAACCGAATTTCTGATTTTTCTTTGGTCAGATTGCAGATTGCTAACGGATTTTTAATCGTTTTGAGACGCTTGACTGTGTCCCCATCAAATCAATCAGAACGCTTTGAGACTGCCATTTTTTTAAATTCTTCTAGGGATATGTTCTTTGGGAACTTACCACAAAAGACAGTTATAGCTCGATCCCAGCCGAATCTAGGCATCTTTCCAAATATTCTTTGCACAGCTTCAAAAAACACCTTTGGCCATCCAGAATCATTCGACTTGGCATCGTTAATTAGGACTTCTAAGAAAGTCTTAGAGCTAGCTTTCAGATCGGGTGGTGTCTTTGGGAGACCCTCTACTTCCTCAATCTTCACTTCTTCTGTTACTTTCTTTCTTTGTCTTTCTTGTTCAAAGTATTCAATTTTATCCAAACCCATATTTAATTTTACATTAATATGATTGCATTAAAATAATCTTCAGAATAAGATTCCTTCAATTTATCTAAAATCACACAGTAAATGATTATGTTGTAATTACTTTGCCTAATCGTTTTAAGACAAAATGGCTAAAAACGTTAAATTTCAAAGCAAATATATAATGAATTGATATTTATTTATTCTGAATTAAATAACAACTCTTTACAAAAAATTTTTGTTCATCTTTGTAAAAGTAATTTGGAATAACAATGATAATATTTATTTAATCACAGAATAAACGAAATATATGTATTTTTCTCACAATAAATATATTTAAAGAACAAATAATAACGGATTTATTTATATCGACAAAAGCAAAGAGAATCTAGCAAGCAAAATATTTTGCAGGAAATTTATTTGATTACTGAAATTTTTTTTGTAATAATCAGAATTATTATCTTTTAAATTTTTATTAAAATATAAGATATTAAAAGTAAAATTCTAAATTAAACAAAATCTCGATCAATTAACCATCTCGTACATATTTTAAGTGATGATAATAAGGATTAGTCGCTTAAAAAGAAGTTTTCTTAAATTTAAGAGTCTTATTATGATCATCTAAAATATTTTACACTTAAAGGATAGCCATTAAATTCGTAAATACAAGCATCGATATAAGAAACAACATTGTTGACAGGGAAATGCCAATCATAGTGGGTTTTTTGTTTTCGGTTTGATAAATTATAATGTTTCCCATGCTCATACTCTGGGGTGAAAATCCTTGCCTCAAAATCTTTGATTCCAGATAATTTTCATGATTTGGAATACTAATTCTATTTCCGTTAGAAATTTTACAAATTTTTGATGGTTTGAAAGCTTGTCGACATTTCGGACACTGAGAATCGCTTTGGTGATACACCCATCTAGATAAGCAGTTTGTACAAAATATATGGCCGCATGGTATTATACAGGGATCTTCACCAAGTCTTAGGCAAATAGAGCATGAGAAATTCTGTTTAATATTTTCAATAGCTCTTTCTTCATCCGAATCTACATCCTCCTTGATCTTTTTTAATTTTTGAGAATCTGAAGAGCCACTAATTTGTTTCAGATCTTCCGTATTGTTCATTCCGTTCATTTACGGGGCTAAAGTTTTATGTATAATATATTTTAAAATTCCAACTGGAATTTCAAGATAAAATTTTATCTAATTAAGATCCATAATATAAATTGGATGGAAAATTAAAATTGTCTAAAAATAGAAAATTATAGTATTTTTATTTCTAAAATTTAGTCCGAAAACATTATAGTCCTCCTAATGTAAGAAAAATCTACAAGACTACCATTTTAAAACTTGCTCTAATTTATAGATTTCAGCAAATGACGTATTCTTCAGGTATAATGGCTATAGATAGTAAGGAAAGTAAGATGTAAATATTTATTTAATGATTATTTAAACGGCGTTTCACAGCTGAATTATTTGTAAGTCAAAATGAATTACCAATTCAATAAAAGAAGTGTAAACATTCAATATTTCGTGATTAAATTTGTCATTAAAACATATTTTCAATTAAACGAACTCATATTTAATTTAATTTTGGGGCGATGAGATTCTGTTTTATTAATATAAGATGTATTAATATTAGAATCACAATGTATCTTCAAATAGTGGTAGATATTCCTAGCTTATTAAAGACTAATTTTGCACGGGAGATATATTTAATTACTATTTTATTTTGAGTGCTTTTGCTACCACATACCTACATATTTCTCTAACAACTTTCCTTTATTTTGCTTTGAATGATCATTCGTATTAAATAGAAGTTCGTTACAAATATTAAATCCGCTATGTGATTCACAGCCAAATATGATATAAATTAACACCAAAATCAGGTAAATTTGAATTAAACATCTATATTTTATCACTTTAGTTAATGGAGTCAACATTAGTTGTCATAATTTGCCGGACCTTAACAAAGATATTTAAAAATATCTTCTTGTTTCCAGAAGCTTTTTAATATAAAAAGTTAATCAGCTAAATCCTAAGAAATCAATAAATAATTCATTGAAAACGACACTAGTATCATGTTCTTGCATTTAAATTTTGATGGAAGTGACTTTATTCAAGTCATAAAGTTGATTTATTCATTTCATATATAAAACTGGGCAGAATCTGTCGTGAGACAGATGACTGTAGCCTTTTCGTGGTTGCCCGGATAAGTAATACACTTATTTGTGTGAAACTAATAACAGTTTATATCGGAACGTCACGTCACGCCACAGTCAGCCGACTCATAAAAAGAAAAACCCGAAAAAAGAGGAGGTGGGGTCGGATGATTGCATGCGTGTGTGCGGGAGTGGCATGGATAAAAAAGGGCTTGCCCGAAGCTCGAAAGAGTGGGTTTAGGATTTGTTCCAAGTGCCCAGGACCTCAGTAGGAGATTTAAAATTTCCTCATATAGAGGCACAGGCGCTTCTAGTTGTTTCGTTTTTTTTTTAACAATGGAGATTTACAGCTTAAGATATCTATTTGTTGAGTTTGTCAGCGTAGTCTGCTAAACTTGGAGTGTCATATAAAGATGTTATAGTAAACCCACGATGCGGAAGTTATGTGCATAGAAAATCAAGTTCAAAAAGCGGGCATAGGATCTGTGTTGGGTGTTTATAACCTCAGTATGAGATTTAAAATTTCCTCCTGCAGGTGCACAAGCACCCCAGTTAGTAAAAATTACTAAATTTTTACCAGCCTCCATAGAGCAGTTGACTTCAGATAATAACGAAAAACTTGCGTGTCGGGTTCGAATCCGGTTGAGTGAAATAATTTGAATCTACTCGTAAAAATACTTATAAAGCATACCCAATAAAGGTAGAACAGCTACCAATTAACTACAAAATTTCTGGCCGACAAAGTCCTTTGAGAGGACTGTGTCTTAAGTTAAATAGATAATGTTGTTGTAGAAGGTATTGAATAGAAAAGTTGGAAAAACAGATGGTAGAGCCTCAGCACAAGCATGCATTGTTTCTCTTACCTCTAGTAATCAAATCCTACCAAGACATCATCGGAGTGTTGGCAACCGGCGGTCTCGAAAATTTAGGATAGTGAATTTACGTGTTCAAAGTGGTTTAGTAACCATCCGACGGAGGAGATTGGTGCCTTCGGTATTAGAGTTTTTTTTTAATAAAAATTTATCAATTTATTCATACCCCCAGTAATTACGGTTTAATATCTCTTTAATATGTAGATACAAGATTAAAATAATTCACCACATGTTGCTTTTTTTAATGAGTTGACTATTGCATCACAACAAACACTGCAATAAATGGGAATAAAGCCTAAAGTAGATGCAAAAGACAATTCATTGTATCTAATACGACATGTGAAGAGCTTTCTTCAGAACGAATACTAGAAAAGGATGATTTTCATAAAGGAATAAGATTCATATTAAAAAACCCATGAAGAACACTAATGGTATGATATATATACTGGATATGGAATATTTCAGAATCAAGCTAGTATTTAAATTCGGGAGTGTCTAGATTCTATGAGTGCTATTGAACAAGCACATTTTCTAGAATTTCTTCTTTTCTCGCATACATAATTTTGTTCCGATGAAAGATTTTAATAGAAATCGGACATCTTTCTACAGTCAAGGCTACAGGGGTATAACTGGTCCATCAGAGTTGCGTTAATTGGAAAGGCCATATGTTCTTTACAATAAGTTGAATGATCTTATACAACCATAAGGTTATCTTTTGAAGATTCTCATTAATTAGAAGAAAAGAAAATGTCTAAGGTTTGAACGAAATAGAATTTCTGAAACAAAATGATATCCATAAAACACTATTATAACCGTCTTTGCAAGATCTGCATTTAATAAATAACTAGTGTCTTATAAATTAGTTTACTCATAGATTACCATATATTAATATTTTGCTAATGAATGGAAATTTTGACTGCATATCAAGCACTATGCCATCATATCCTGTGATATATTATGATACACGCTCGATGTGGATCTTCAACATTATAAATCAGAAAATTTTATTAAAATTCACAAAGTTTCCTGATCAAATACTGAATTGCCTAGAACTTTTCCTTGAAACACATATTAGATCATTTAATTTTTCATAACATTTCATTCTTTGTAGTTATGATTAGATTCAAACTAAAACGCCATCAATGATTAGCACAGCCGATCGCATTTATCGTTGAAAAATTAAGCCTTGATATTTTCTGTTGTAGGGCTGAAATAGAATATCTAAGACTAAACATGAATCATTGATAATACAGATTTAAATCATTCGATTCAATTTATAGTTGTAAGTAATCGAGTATAAATTACTTAATTGATGAAGAAATCAATTATGATTTCAGGATTACAGTTAATATAATGATATATGGATAATATTTTGAGCAACTTAAAAATATTGAGATGATCTAATAAATATGTTGATGCAAACTTTCACACACACGATAATTATAATCTGAATTGTCCCTTGTAGAACTAGTCTTCTCTTTTAGATTTTTAATATCATCAACAGAAAAATAGTTAAGCATAAGGCATTTATCTATATTAAACATGATTAAGATATTCATTGAAAACCATCAGTCAATAGATTAAAAATGATTAAAGATTATATTTAATAAATCATTGATGAATGAATTTAAGAATTCCTTAACAGTTAAGCACAATAATATCTACTATGATTTTTTCATTAAGAAAGGAAAGTGATTATTCTTCAGTTGAAAGTTTTTAAGGATTAAAACTTAGATAAAATTATAAAATGTATTGCTTTTAATATCTATGAGAAGCTTTAGTTATTGATCTAGATTGAAGAATTTGTTAAATCAAATCTGCTTTCTGCCTAGATACTCACATTGAAAATGACAGTATACATGTATAGCAACCTGACCATATCATATTTTAATCAGTAAACACAAGAATTTCTCATTTCGATCCTGAATATTTTAGAAATCAACACCTACCAAATCTTTCAGTCTTGAAATAAACAATGTGATTCTATGAGAAATGTTCAAGTAATTCAATCTTGATCTCAGCTATTAAATTATTTGAGACCTTTCAGAATTTATAAAAATTTTCTTCCGTTTAGTTTAGAAAATGTTCTAAGTATTTTCATTATCTAAAACTACCATTTTTAGACCATGGCTAAAGATCCACAAATAACAAGCATTATAGCCCACATTGATCATGGAAAGACAACTCTTATTGACAGTTTGATTGCTGCAGAAGGTGCATTTTCAAAAAATCTCATCGGAGATTTAAGATATCTTGACAATAGAAAGGATGAAGAAAAAAGAGGAATAACGTTGAAACTAACCCCGATCAAAATCAAGGAGGGTTATCTATTTATTGACACACCTGGCCATGTCGATTTCGAATCTTTAATTTTCAGTTCTGCAATTTTATCTGATAATCATCTAATCTTAGTTGATGTTGTTGGAGGAGTTCAACCGAGAATTTACAGTTTAATTAAGTTTATTGATCCTTACAGAACTATTTTAGTTTTAAATAAAGTGGATTTGTGCACAAGTTTTGAACAAATCGACTTGGTAATAAGGCAAATGAATGGATTACTTGGTGAGGAAGTATTTGAATGGAATAAAAATAATATAATACTGGCCAGTTCAATTGTTGGTTGTGGCCTGTGCTATGGAAAGTTTTCATTTTCCAAAAAGAATTCTATTAAAAGTGCTTTCAAAACCATAAAATTATTAGAAGAGAAAATAAAAGATAAAAATGAAGTTAAAATTTTAATTAAAAAATATAAAATTTCTACTATGAATGAGAAAATGATATTTGCAAGCATATTTCCCCTTTCAGAATGTATTTATGACACAATAGACACAATTTCTCAAAATAAAATTTTGATTGATTCAGTGAAAAATTTATCAATTTCCAATTTTCATTTTGAAAATAATTTTTATTCAATTGAATCAGAAAAAAAACCAGAATTTTTAGCGATAAGTGTTTACGGGGTTTTAAAGGATAGAACCAATTATTCAAAGGAAAACGTTTTATTTGTAACAAAATTATTATATGGTCAGATCAAAAAGGGAGACAAATTAATTTGTAGCAACATGGAAGAGAGTAGGGAAGTTGTTATTGATCATATTTATGAATATTGTCTTGATAAATTTGTTGAAATTGACTCGGCAAATCAGTCAAATTTGGTATATTTACAAGGTGATTTTTTAAAGAATTCGATTTTGAGTTCTGAAAGCTGTAATTTTCAATTAAAAACCGATTTGTCTCCATTTTACAGGACTAAAATGCTTTTGAAGGATCTTAGCCAGCTCAATGATATTAAAAAGACAATAAAAACAATTTCATATACTGAGCAAAATCTAAAGGTCAAATTAAATAGATTCTCTGAGTTAGAATTTAAATGCAGTGGAAGGATTCAATTTGAAAAGATATGTTTTGACTTAGAAAATGCCGGATTTCAATTTGAGATAAAAGATTCTAAAATGGAATTTAGAGAATTTTCTACTCAGACTCGACATCATATAGCTTCAGGTTCAACAATGGAAATAATTGTCGGACCAATTGAGGAATTTAATGAGAATAATAATTTATTTGATGCTACATTTGGCTGTGACTTTCTGTCAGAGTGTATAGTCAGAAACGATAAAAATAATAAATATTTAATTGCCTGTAACGATCAGGCACACATCATCGAAAGTGTATTGGATATTTTCAATGATTGTGGCCCATTCATTAAAGAGGCAGTTATAAATACCTTTATTTGTATCAAATCAACGGTATTAGATTCCAAGTTATTTTTCAATTTATTAAAGAACGAATTGAACGACTGTTACCTAGCTTCTGCTCCTTCGATTACCCCGCTGTTTTATGATTTAAAATTATCAATGGCAATAAATTACCTGGGAGAAGTTTATCAAACCTTGCAGAAGCACAACTATGTCATGAAGGAATGAATTTTATGATGCAGACACAGATTTCAGCGTGGTGGAATGTATGATTCCACAATTCAAATTCAACAATATGGTTGAGGAACTTAGAGCAAAGACTAAAGGGTCCATTTATTTAGAAATTTTGGGGGAGCAGTACATATCAAAGGATTTCTCTTTTATGATCGATGCAGTTAAAAAAGAGAAAGGCATTTATTATGGAGAAAAAATTATAGAAGCGCCTGAAAAACAAAGAACTCTTAAGAAATAACATTGTTATATGACAAAGGAAACGTAAAATAAATCTAAATTTATCATTTCACATCTCTCTAATTCTTGTTTAAATTCCAGATTTTAACTAATTCAGTCTGCCTTACTCCAACATCTTCAATTTAATCATTTAATTAATTAATCCGATATGAAATTAAAGCAAGAAAGGAATTTCATTCATAAACTCTTACAATATGGTATGTAGTTCATAATGCATGTTGTATAAACTTAAGTTGCTGGAAATAATAATACATATTAAATAAAAATTTTCATTTTTTAATTAAAAATCTTCATTCTGATTTCTACATTTGTAAATTCTTGGGAAACGATGCCATGAGAATTTTGTTGTGCTTGGAAGCAACTGAATTGCAATGGGACTAGCATTGAAATGTAATTGAATTATTTCCATGGAAATAGATTTTTCTTAAATAAACTGATTCCGTGTAATGAGAACATTAAAATACAAAACTTTAAATTTTCTATTGAGAGCCTGTTGGCTCTTTCTTATTTTATTGATAATTTTTATTAATAATAATAACATGGTAGATTGATTTTGCATGTATCATAAGACGGTGTTAGAAATTAAAGATGAAATCTTGATACTCTAGTATTTATCACACATAGTCATCGTATATGTAATTATGTTTGGATTCTGCATTTGGAATGTGTAAGAAATCTTTCACCTTGAATATAAAACATATATTTGGCTCTATTTAATTAATCAATCAAGATATTCAAATTTGAGAAGAGCGTTTTGTTTGAATTTACAGTGTTTTCCAATCTTGAGTGGTCTTGATTAAGGATGTCCATGCTCGAGTGGTTGGGGAATTTTTAGCAATCTGTTCGACAATTTAATTTTCACTATATCTGATCAGATATAGTGAAAATAAGTCAAAATTTAAACTGATCATACACGATAAGAAAAAACATATAAAATATTGATATAATAGAATCATCAATCTTATATTAAATCTGTTGTAACAAGTATTTTGAACCTCATTGGTTTATATAGCTGATTATTGATAGTTCAATAAACCAATGCAAAGCCTATGAAAGCAATAAATAAGATATGATTGTTCAAGAACCAATCGTATTTATATTTGTAGATATAAATACGGAATTCGTTAAATAATTTATGTCTCCTATTTCTCAGGATTTAAACGTACAACACGACAAAACTAACAAAATCAGTTAAAATACAAAAATTATTAATAATAAATTTCATGTAATGACAAAATTATTCCTTATGTAATGATCTGGGAAAGGAATTAAAGTATATGTCCATTATTTGTACCTGAATTGAACCTTGGATTCAGAGTAAAATATCTAGTATGGTCTAAATTGGAGGTTGCGGGCAGTGGTCGATATTTATGATCATTATATTAAAATATCGGAACAAATGGAAAATACAGCCATTAAATATATAATGTCATGAATTCTTCTTCTGGTCCGAGATGACTTTAAACTAGAGCAAGAAAGAAAAGCATCTTAATGCTATCTTGTGATATAATAAACACGTTATAGTGCTGAAACTTGGTGTTTCCATTGAGAGATTGGCAATCTCTTTCTTAACTCCTTGTGAAAATTTTTATGAATTTGAAAAATAAGAAACATGGACGGAGAAGAAGCAGAAAGTGAAAAATCATAAATTGAAATTGAAGGTAACAAAAGATGATATTGAAACAATTTATTTGAATAAAGAGAGAGAAGACGAGAAGTATGAACCGACAAGTGAATTCGAAGACGAAATGTATGGTCCGAGATGACTTTAAGCTAGAGCAAGAAAGGAATGCATCTTAATACTGTCTTGCGGTATACTAAACACTTTATAGTGGCGAAAATTGATGCATCCATTAAGAGATTGGCAATCTCTTTCTTAACTCCTTGTGAAAAATGTTATGAATTTGAAAAGTAAGGAAGACAGCAGGCTGCAGTTGTCTGTAAAACAAGTCTGCAGACACTAGAGGTAGAGGTGTAAAGCTCGTGCTCGAGCATTTACGACACATAGGAGTCCTGTGTAGCGTTTGGTTTCAAAATGCCGGGTGGTTCAAGAAAGTGTTTATATATGGACACGAAGCCATTCCACTTTGGGTATAAAACATATATTTTGCTCCTAGTTATCGAAGCCCACCAGGGTATGATTGGGCTTAGTCCTGAATTTAGAGTGATCCGTTGAGTGTTTTTCCGATCTTGCCTGGGCCAAGTTTCCTCCATCCCTCGTGGGTGGAGTTTTTAGCAACCCGTTTGACAATAAGGTTTTCACCGATCACTCATTAGCTATAGCAATATAGTGAAAATAAATTACTTTTTTTTTTTTTTTTTTGAAAAATAAGAAAGACAGCAGGCTGCAGTTGTCAATAAAACAAGTGTGATGTAGGAGGTAGGGGTGTAATGTTTACGACACATAGGAGTCCTGTATGGTGTTTGGTTTCAAAATGCCGAGTGGTTCAAGAAAGTGTATGTATATATATGGACACAAAACCATTCCACTTTGGGTATAAAACATATATGTTGCTTCTAGTTATCGAAGCCCGGCAGGGTATGATAGGGCTTAACCCCAAATTTAGAGTGATCCGTTGAGTGTTTTTCCGATCTTGCCTGGGCCAAGTTTTCTCCATCCAAATGAAGTTTTTAGCAACCCGTTTGACAATAAGGTTTCCACCGATCACTCACTAGCTATAGAAATATAGTGAAAATAAATTACTTTTTTTTTCCTGATCCAAATAATTTTCAAAAATTAAAAGAAAATTTCTTGTCCCTACTAATTTGTTCAATCAATACAATGGTAATTAATCTTAACACCATGTAAAACAATTTGATTCCTCGAACCAATATTTTCAAGTCTCTTTGGATTATTGTTAATGAAATAAAAAAGCTATACTACATATTTTTATTATTTTAATTTTAAAACAAATATTAATTAATTCAATGAAGGTACCCCGTTTTCTTCCTTAAAGAATTTTTAAACATCCAGTAGCTTAATCCAATAAAGACACGAAATGAAACAAATTCAAACATTATATTTATTCCTTGAATGATAATAACTGTCTAATATATAAAATAAATATTTTTATTAAATCTTCAGATCAATAGACTGGATTCAATCTGATCAACTATAAAGGAAATTCTTCACTTTTTTCTTTTTAATACTGATGATTTAATAATTCTCATCATTTTCCATATCAAATATCTTGTCATATCATAGTGATACGACCTAATATCAGAACGAAAATGTATTTGTGATATAATCAATCTTAGTATTTCCAAATTCACATCATCGCAATCATTATCTGGCAGCTCCACGCCAGATAATGAATGACTTGCAGAAATGAATGTATTTTTTACATGAAAATTATCTCTCATTTCAATCACTATTTTGAGATGTTCTTCAACTTTTAGAAGTGTTTTCTTACATATCTTTTTCAAATTTTCTAGGCTTGAATATGAATCCATCAATTCTATAACACTCTCATTGAACATTCCTTCATCTTGCAAAAATGAATTTGGAAAGTTTGTGTTGAGATCTTTATTTATACTACTAGGACATGTAAGCTTCACCATCTCTACAAGATCGTTCAAATTATACTCAATCATTTCTTTTATTTTCGATGATCTTAAGTGATTGAGATTTAAATCCATCTTGAATGACACATCAATGATTCGTATAATTTCATCCAGTAATGCATCAGAAATGTCGGAAACATGGGAATTAACAATAGATTTTTTCAAATCTTGTAAATTCCCTTCAGGTTTTGATGTGCTAAAAAAACTAAATGCTTGATCCAATATCCAATATTCTGCTTTGTAAGTAATCTCGGGGCTGATCTTATTATAAAACTTTTCACGTTGTTTTGCTTGGTATTTATAAAGTCTGTCGATTAATTTACTAGAATCAAACGAATCTTTATTTTTCTCTGTACTTATTAATAATTTTTTATTTGAAATTTTTTCCCGTGAAATAAAAATGGAGTCAACCAATCTTGCTTGATTTGCAAGTTCCAATCGTATGTTATATATGAGGTTCTGTTTTGCATTGATATGATTTTTGAATGATTTCTTTATAAATAGGAAATTCGAAAAGAAATAAGAAAGCCCATTGAATAACTGTAATCCGATCAACAAACACAAGAATAAATTCAAAATACTTCTACCAATCTTTGACTTCATTTACGGGTTATTTTTTTTTTTGATTTTTAATTTTTTAATTTTACTTACTGACCAATGAAAAAAAAATCAATAATCAATTCTGTTGGAAAGTTGTAGTTCAAGATCCAACTCTTGTATTGTTTGATCACAGGAAATGTGTGAAAAGAAAATTATTACTTTACTACTTTAAAGATTGACCCGATTTAATATATAATTGATGAAACAACGTCTTTATAGATATATAGAAAAGGGAGGAATTAACCAAATATGATTAGTTTAACAATTACATAAGGACAAATGCCGAGTCTTTTAATAATTATAGAGCTTAGAAGTTGCTAATTTGATGAATTAATTTTGTCATCAAAAAATTTTTAAAAATCAAAAATCTTTGGGAAATAAATAAGTTAGCAAAACATTTTCCTAAAGTCGAAGCGTACATCCAGTCTATTGTACTCAAGAAAACTCTGGTGTCTGTTTCATTTGAAAGACTCTAGGCATCGAAAAGGCGGACAACCATGTGAGTCTTGAGCAATTGGTGCTCAGATCAACGGGTGTAGACAAGAGACTTGACACGAAATCGATCAAAATGTAACTATTAGATTACCCATTAAATAAACAAGTTAGCAAAATATTTTCAAACAGTAAAGATTATAAAGCTTTTAAATATCTATTTAATACAATATCTTCAAGCCAATAAAGAAATTTAAGAGGTGGATTACGATTCATAGAGTAATTGAACCTATAATGTATTTAACTTATTAAAAAATTCCTATACGGGATAGGATATTCGACAATTGATCAGTAAAAAATAACCTCAGGCTTCATCTACGGTAGCATTCAGGATATGTTAAAAAATAATTTGAACTAAAATCATCGAATTCAAGATATCCAAATTTTAGAGTCTTCTAGGTATTTGAAGGAATCATTTAGCTTCAAGACATTTCATAAAGTAAGGAAATCATATTTTGGTTTGTATAGATCAATAAAAAAATTTAAAATTAATAATTATTTTGATGGGAAGAAGGCAATAATTTTATAGTGCCAGTGTTGGAGATCCACTACAAATAGCTTTATTGTCATTAAAATAATTTAGTAACTCACTAAAATATATTATAAAAACTGTTTTAACTGATGATTTCAGATAACATACTTGACAAGACAATTTATTTAATTGCAGGAGAAAGAGGTATTTGAGTCCGAAATAATTTCTAGTATATTAAGTAAGTATTTAAAGAAGGCATCTTTAATAGATAGTTTTCATGTTTAAATCCAAATTAACGAATCACTTATTTATTGAATTTTAAAGGAGAACTTCCGAATAATCACAACATCTTTTGGATAACATTAAAGGGATAATAACCGAATTTATTGTTTATTATTAACACCTTTACGACCCAATTAACTTAAAATGATATCATGATACTGATACAACCAACGCATTAAACCAATTAATAATAACCATTGAATGACATTATATCAAAATTATATTAGGTATCAATTTATTTCATAAAAAACTTAAACATCAAAACAGACACGCCGGCCTGCTCGTCCAATCGCTAGTATACTGATCAAACAGAAGGGAAATTTACACATATAAGAATAGAAATTTACTCCCTTAGTGAACAAGGAATTAAGGTCTTCATGATGGAGCGTGAGAGACGGGACCCTTGATAAGAATCAACAATTTACACTTATTTTACACAAAGCCCTTAAAAAATTTTTTTTTCAAAAATGTATCATATAAAAAAATATAAAAATGTTCATTCAGGTCTATTCTGTAGAAATTGGTAGGGAAGAATCCCTACATTTATTCGACATTCTTTATTTACTTTGTTCAACACGTAATGACCTGGGAAGGGCTGGCAACGAAATACCACAACAAGTATAGTAAAGAGATAGGAATTGAGCCTAAAGTCGAGGCGTACATCCAGTCTATTGTACTCAAGAAAACTCTGGAGTCTGTTTCATTTGAAAGACTCTTGGGCATCGAAGAGGTGGACAACCATGTGAGTCTTGAGCAGTTAGTACTTAGATCATCGGATGTAGAGACTCGACTCGGAATCGATCAAAGTGTAACTATTAGATTACCCATTAAATAAATTCTTACTTCGACAAGTTAAGTTTCACAAATTTTACTTATTAGCAAGTTACGCTCAACTAGGTGATGAGAACGACATCTAATCATTACTTCTCTCCACAACTAATAATAATTAGAAGCTATTTATAACTTCAATAGAGAAAGAATTTTCTATACATTAAGATGTATAATGAATGAAAATTTATTAATGGAAATTCATCTTCTATTAACGAAAATCATGATGTGAATGTAAAAAATAAGCAAAATCATAAAAAATTTGCAATAAACAGCAGAATGTTCAGCAATCTCTTATATTTAGAAATATGCGTGGAAATACCGCTATATCTTGACGGCATAGTGAATCCAGTGAGAAGCTGCTCATAAATAGAGGTTGACACAATTAGTTCATTTGAGTGTTCTATTTTGTTGCAATAAGGCCTACAGTTTGATATATATATGCTTTTTGGATTGTTGACTGCTCGTTCTTCTTTATTTGCAATCTTCTTTGAATCACTAAAATCCATAATGAAACATACAATTTTATGAATTTCATATGAATTATTGTTCTATCATTCAACTGTTTGATTTATATTTGACAGTTTGATTAAAATAGAACACCAAATTTTGAATGCATAACCGTTCCTGTAATCGAAATTCATAGCTTATAATAGAAATGAATCACATAATTTAGAGCGTTTAAGTTTGCTTTTCAATATACTAACTATTTATGAAAAGTTTGCTTATACATTCCACAAAACCTTCATATGAACTTAATATTGGGTTTAACTTATATTTTATATTCAAAAAGACCAGATATATGCAATAGCTTTGTATTTGATTATTTAAGGCATTCAATCCTATGAATAAAAAACAATAATCTTTAACAAAACAAATCAATGATATAATAGATTATTTATTTAATGGGCAATCTAATAGTTGCTCTTTGATTGATTCCGTGTTGAGTCTCTACACCCGTTGATCTAAGTACTAACTGCTCAAGACTCACATGGTTGTCCGCCTTTTCGATGCCCCAGAGTCTTCTTGAGTACAATAGACTGGATGTACGCTTCGAATTTAGGCTCAACTCCTATCTCTTTACTATACTTGTTGTGGTATTTCGTTACCAGCCCTTCCCAAGTCATTACATATGGAATTATATTCATTTTGCACTTGTAAATCAATGATAACTCATTTGTTATTAAATCGTATTTTCTAGTTTTTTCATTTTCAACTTGAGTTAATAGGTCAAGATTGGTGATTCCAAACTCGATCAGAGTTATTTCATTTTATCATGTATGAATATATCTGGACTATCATGTTGTAATCCTTGTATCTACTCGAATCTCGATATTTTCATTTGCTACAACTTCTTGAATGGAATGGAATTTCAATTTTCTTGTCTTCTTAATTCCGAATTTCCTATACAGTGATAAATGTATGCATCTTAACACTTCATTATGCCTTCTCATGTAATCATGACCTAGCATACGGTTCACTGTCATAATATGATTATATAAGCATAAACGAGAGTTCAAATTTTCTTCATTACTTTTAATAGTTCAACGACTTTAATGTTTATTTCAGATATTTTTTAAAATAAATGATAAAGACCCTTTGAAATATATCAAAATTGTCTATAATACCGCCATACTGCGTCTTCCTTATAAGTCGAAGTATCACCTGATCAAAATCTTGATATAATCTAATGGCTGTAATATATTAAGCGTTTTCAATCCATGCTTTTGATTGAAGGTTTAACTAAGAATAAAAAAAATTTAATGAATTTCATAAAAGATCGGATCAGAAATTTAGTTTTGTCTCATTGAATTTCTGATGTATAAATTGCCATACCTTCTTCTATCTTTTTGAATTTTAATTTTTCATAAAATTCTGCTTTCTCTTTACTACAGCTTAAAACTATTTTGTAGCAACCGTCTTTAATGGCCTTGTTTCTCAAGTATGAAACTATTGCTTTCCCTATTCCTTTTCCTTGTGCTTCTTTAGCCACTGTGCAGTCCTCAATATAACCTTTCCAAGCGCATCCTCTTATAAACTTGGGTTCGTAAAAGATAGATCCAGTTCCCAGAACCTTTTTTGTTTTTGAATCAACTGCAACAATGGTAGTTATATTTTGTATCTGCCTAGAAATAAAGGTTTCCTCGAATTTTTCTCTTGTTAATGCTCCCACCGATGTTAATTCTTTAAGACAATCCACGAAACCTTTCTCATAATCATGCACTTCTAAATCTCTAATAAAGAATTCTACACTATTTTTAATATCCATCATTTGGGAATCTGATATTTCTTTATAATTAAGGTAAACCTATCAATGAATGTTTCAAGCAACAATCTCTGATTAAATTTGAAACATTTATTATTTGATAGTTCTTAAATCAAATTTAGGCCATGTGATTTAGGTCCAATCAAAAGGGTCTCTAAATTTGAATGAATTTCAAGGATGTCCTTGAAGAATTATAATCAAGTTATTTTTGTAGCCAATGATCATCAATCATTTTGATGTTTCGACTGTTAATAATAGGTCAGAAAGGCAGATTTTGAATTGTAAATATATGAAAATAATAATTAAGAATTAAAAAAATCTATATACACGAATTTCCAATAAAAAAAGGTTCAATAATTTATTGCAAATTCACTATTCGATTTTAAAATGTGTTGTGTTTGCCCGTAACCAACCATTTTAATCTTGGAAAGACATTTCTTTGCATCATACAAATGCTGATTCAATAGAGATGCATGTATATTGGCAGCTTGTTCTCTTTGCTTTACCTTTATAATCTTCAAGAGAAATTAATGTTTTTACTGCTATTTCCAATACAAAACCACAACCAAGACACAGAAGATCATGATAGATTAGTAAATAGAGTGATTCTTCAGACAAAACTATTTATTAGGTTGCTTATGTTATAAATGCTTATAACTTTCGTTTAATGATTTGAAACATTCAATGATGAGCAAGGTATAAGAAAATTTATTGCTTGCAAACTAAACTGGCAAGATTTAGAGTTTCTTGAAGATCTGAACCTCAAATTCTACGAGATTGGCTTTTGTTTTTTAATAAGTTTGAGATTTAAATTGCCTTGTGTCTTCGAATATTTAAGATTTTCCCGTTAAACCATTAAAGAATGAATGAAGAACTTTTTATTCAAAAAGGAAATTTAAATTCGCCAGAAACCTTTGGATTCATTAGAATTCATTACATTTATGATTTTTCGAATCTCTTTACAAAGATTTTTATTTTTTTTAATGAAAAAAATACTTCTAATTAATTTGAAATAAATTTTTAAATTTAATCAATTTTTGTCTGGGATCTGAAATGTTTCAAATAAGCTATAAAAATTATAATTTCAGGCAAAACATGACTGTCAACGTTGACCCAAATGTTTCCTTGCTAATTTCAAATATAAGAAATGCTGATCCTAAAAAGAGAGAATCAGTAATGAACCTTGAAATAAAAAAACTTAACCTCAAATCAAAAAGTAGCTCGTCTAATCCTAAAATAGATGCATGGAAGAGATTATACTTGCTAATGAGCAATGTGAAAATGGACTCTTCGTATTTTATATTGGCCTGTTCTGGGAAAGATCTCTTTGTTAAGCGTATTGGATATCAAGGATTGGTAGTTATGAATTGTTCTAAGGAACTTATTCTGATGGCAGAAACAATTAAAAAAGATCTTTCAACAGAAGCTTTTGTCAATGAGCCTTTAATATTTTTGTCTAACATCATTGATAAGAATCAAGTTTTAGCAGACGTTGCTAAAAGAATTGAAATTCCTAAGAGGTCTTCGCATTTGCTCAATAAGAGTTTAGTTGCAAAGAGTAAATATTCCAATG
>JAWNLH010000217.1:0-16131 GCA_035042485.1 Drosophila cyrtoloma | reverse complement strand
TAGGGCTATTCTTGATCTTTTTAATTCGAATTCTTCTAGCAAAAATTACAAAATCAACAATTTTTCTTCTAAAATTTGTAATGCTGGATCTTTCAATATCCAGGATGATATTAAATTAGAGCAGGAAATAAAAATATCTTCATGCTGTCGTGTGGTATAATACACACTTTATAGTGCTGAAACTTGGTGCTTCCATTTAGAGATTGGATTTTCATTTCTCAACCCCATGAAAATTTTCATGAGCTTTAAAAATAAGGGAGGTTGCGGTTGTATGAGGTACAGATATAAAGCTCGTGCTCAAGCATTTAAGATAAATAGCGGTCCTGGGTAGGATTTGGTTTCAAAATGCCAGGTTGTTCAAGAAATCTCTTATTTTTAAAGCAAAAGCCATTCCACTTTGGATATGAAACATATATGTTGCTCCTAGTTATAGAAAACAGCCAGGGTATAATAGACCCAATATTGAATTGGGAATGATCCGTTGAGTACTTTTTCCGATTTTGCCTGAGTCAAGTTTTCTCCATTCAATATTAGTTTTTAGCCACCCGTTTGACAATAAGATTTTCACCAATCACTCACTAGCTATAGCAATATAGTGAAAATAAATCCTTTTTTTTTAGCAATCAGAAATTTTGAAATGAAGGGGAATTTTCAAATTCATGTTAATAAGAACCAATCAGGTATATTTGGGCTTGAATTCAAACAGTTAATACAGATGTATAAGTGCATTGGGCACATTTACAGCAACCGGAATCTGTAACAGAATGTAAAAAAATGTTTTTTTTTCATATTTGTAGAAATGCATAATATCCAAGATTCAATTTAAATTCATCAACTTTATTGGCCTTTATATGTGTGTTTAACCTGTTATGTATCTAGCTGAGAACGGTTATACTCCTGCATTTTCAATTTGCCTTTTTTCTGATACATCTTAAGCATTCGTATCTACGAGCTTTCCGTTCTCCTTTGATACTCTCAATTCTATAATGTAAGAGTGTTGAAATATTTCCATGAAATTCGTGATGAGTGTCTGACACAGTGTGTGTTTTCAGGATAAATTTAATAAGAAAATGCCGGGATATTCTGTTAATTTCTGGCTAGAATTGATAATCTAGTGTGTATCTTTAAATAAGTAATATGTGTTGATGACAAAATAAAAATTATACTGGATAATAATCCTGGAGCTCGCTGATAACCTTCCCTAAAGCTAAAAGTCAGAAAAGGGAGCAGTTGAGAGGCTGTATCTCATTAATAAGTGTCCAAGGACAAACATTAAAGATTATGTTGAGATTTTGTTGTCAGTGCACCAAGTCATAGAGAAGATTAAAACTCATCCAAAAGATACAGGTTCTTATCCTTAAAATTTTGAATTCTTTTTCCTGGCAATTGTATCATGAACTTAACTGGAAAGTTAGACATTAAAGAGAACGGTTTGTGATATCTTCGATGCTTGTACGAAATTTTCTCACTTAAAGGTTACTTTGGCCAAGTCTAAAGGATCAAATTCACGACCAAGTTGATCTTTTAGATTAGATGACTGACAAAATAACGAAACAACTAGAAGCACCCATGCCTCTACAGGAAGAAATTTTAACATCGTGCCAGGGCAATTAGAATAAATCCCAAGCCCACTCTTTCGAGTAGGCCCCTTTTTTTGAATGTTTCTTTTTATGAGAAGGCTGTGACGTTCTGATATAAACTGTTATTAGTTTCACACACATAGCCGTGTTACTTATCTGGGGAATCACGAAAAGGCTACAGTCATCCATCTTACGACAGATTTTACTCAGTAGATGATTGACAAGCCGATTCACTGTATTCAAGCTACACCATAATAGAGTTAAAAGCACACTTTAGTTTATTCAAGCTCATTTAATCCCAATTTTAGTGGGCAGAATCTGTCATGAGACATATAATTGTAGTCATTTTTGGCTGCATTGATAAGTAGCACATTTATGTGTGTGAATGCGATAAAGGTTTTATCATTACGTCACAGCGAACATAAAAAGAAAAATCCGAAAAATGTGAGGTACGCCGACCCAACCTAACAACAAAGGGAACAGTATACACATGCATAAAAAAGGGCTCGATCAAGTGGGCTCAGTACTTATTTTAAGTGCCCTAACAGGGAGTTAAAGTTTCCTCCTGTAGTGGCATAGGCGCTTTTAGTTTAGAAAATTTGTTTTTTTTACAGGTCTTTAGTTCAGGGTTGTTACCTCTCTTATTCTCTTCCCGTCTCTTCGGTACATGTCTTCCATAATCTGTAGCATTGAATCATATAGCTTCGAATTTCTTAACTTTAGTTGTGATTTTATATATGTGTTGAAAAAAAGGAATTTATTTTCACTATATTGCTATAGCTAGTGAGTGATCGATGAAAACCTCATAATCAGACTAGTTGTCAAAAACTCCAGTTATGTGGAGAAAACTTGATTCAGACAAGATCGGGAACACACACAATGAATCAGTCTAAATTCTGGGCAAGCCCTATCATACCCTAGGGCTTCTACAATAAGGAGCAACACATATGTCTTACAATCAAAGTGTTCATTCCAAATATAAGTACTTTCTTGAACCACCCGGCATTTTGAGCCAAACGCCACACAGTACTTCTATGTGTCGTAAACATTACATCTCCACCTCATAAGTAGTAACTACAGACATATTTGAGGACAACTGCAGTCCGCTGTCTTTATCATTTTTTAAAATTTATGAACATTTTCACAAAGAGCTAAGAAAGAATTTATCATTTTCTTAATGGTACAACCAAAATGAAGCATTATAAAATTTTTTTATACTACAAGACAGTATGATGCTTTCTTTCCTTGCTCTAGTTTAAAGTCATCTGGACATTTTTAAAAATATGTAGAATTTAAGGATCATTATTCGAAATTTAAAGTCTCGTCTACTATCATGATTGAAAATGTGCTCCCCTTCTTAACTGGCTCAGGGTCTCTCATCTCTCCATAAATAATATAGAGCTCTTTTTAATCTTGTTGAAATGCAGATAATCCAGTTTGTCCTTCAATATGTCATACTCAGTTATTAGAGACGCCTTGAAATTGATAATTCTCATATCCTTACTTCTTCCAGTTGTGATCAGGAGTAGATGTTTTGGCAATATTAATATCTCTGGGGTCATAAACACACTTTGACAAATTCTGAGGATACTTCAAAAATTTCCTCCTTTCGGCTGTCAGGATGCGTGTTCTGGAAGATTGACATTTTGTTTCTAAAGAAGCCAAATGCAGCACAAGTCTCGAGTAGTGGGACTGATGACTAATTAATGATTTAAAAAAGAAAGATTTAATTTGTCACAGAGAAATCACATTTTAGTGATTTACAAAATCATAAAGAGGCCGTCAAATTTATCACAACGACAATTAATCTTTAATCAATAAGTGCAATTGCCAAAAACTTTTGAAAAAATCATTTAAAATTTTTATTAAATATGCTTCGTTCAATTGAAGCGGCTGCGTTAGATCATTGTTTTATCTCAATTGTAAAACAACTATCCATAAGACTCGTAAAATTTTACATTTTATTGGATCTTTACAAGAATTTAATCTTTGTTAATAGCCAGAGCATGGGATAAAAATTAAAAAATGTTAAGACATTTTTTTTTGTTTGTGATGATTCAACTTTAACCAGTAATAAATGAAAGGACCGCTGTTTTGTGTTAATGAAGTAATGAATTCTTTCCACATCTCATATAAATATTTCATTTATTTCAGAAAAGCGAATAAGAATTTTCACTCATTCAAATCGAAGAAAACAAACCATTCCGATCTGGAGAAGCCATGAGACAACTGAAAATCAGAAACCCAATACTTGCACTCAATTAAATAAATTTCATTGTTTTGATTATTCTTCCATTACATTCTTTTCAAAATGTTGATTTCAAGCTGATTCATTAATTAATAAAGACTTGAGGAACCAGGATATAATCCCAATTACAAAAAATCATTAAAGAACATTTTAATTCTTAAGTCAACCTTTGTAAAAATTTTTTTGCTGAACTAGATTTAAAGCACATAAGTTCTACAAAGCAAGTACAAAGAATATATTCCAGTCTATATTCTTGTCCAATCAATTAAGAACTCGAAATATTTAAATAACTATCATAATAACTACATGACATATTTAATAAAGAAGCTTTATTCTTTGAAATATATACTTTGTTTGCTTAGTAGCTCTGAAAATTCATCCTCGCGGCAAACTCTATTACTTCACACTACACTAAGTCCAAGCATTGAATGAAGCCATCTCATCCTTGGCGAGATAAAAATTGGATCGTTCTTTGCTTATCAGTCAATTTTATGAGGAGCTAAAAAAACGAAATTTATTACCTAAGGGCACTTGTGCCTCTGCAAGAGAAAATTTTAAACCTCCTGCCGAAGTCTTGAACACCCAAAAGAAATCATAAGCCCGCCCTTTTTTATCCATGCTGCTCCCGGACACCCACACGCATGTATACCACCTCCCTTTTTTTAGGGGTTTATAAGGAGCTACATTATTGAATACCATAATTAATATTATCAAGGCCAATTTTTTTTAATTATATTGCTAAAAATTTTTATTTTGAATTAGATTTTACAGTTTTAAATCAAATTTGCCTAATAATCTGCACCTTAAACAGAATTGAACTGCTTCATGGTCTCAAGCACCCATCTCATATGTTAAGAAAAATGTTTATCTAAGGTGTCACCCTTCAAGAGAATCTTTATTTTTCTAAATCAGCTTTGACTTTAAAATTATAAATTAAATGTAGGCTACAAAATTAAATCCCACAAATACCTTTCACATGCTCAATATTCTTAAAAAATCACAAGAGTCGGTTTTCTTCATTTAATAAATACAGAGATTTGCTTAGTTAAAACAAAGTTTTATAATTGTTCAAAGAATATTATTGAACTTATATGTCCTTTTTAATACACTTTGATTTATGATTAATATAATTAAGATCTAGCTACCATAATGCAGACATTGTTTCAAAACAGATTGATTTTTAATTAGTGAATCTGCTGTTGAGTTCCAAATAAAAAAAACCTTTAAAATTATTTCAAAAATCTGAGAAAGAAGAACTCTTCCAAAACAATGGATGCTGAAAAGATGATGTATTGATATTGAAAATTCTTTGGCTTTAATTTATCTTCGGTTGATTTCATGAATTTTCAAAATTCAATTAATAAATTACCTGGAAATTTCTCATTTGAAGATAATTTTTTTACTTGCTATCATTCATATTATAAGCTGAAAGTCCCTTGATTAAATATCTTTTTGAATTACTAATGATTCAACTTCTTTACTAAAAACCCGTTTCAAGAATATTTTTGTAAAATATCTATTGAATTCTGCTTGTGTGAATCTTTCATGCTCATTTCAGTTTCTTTTACTTTCTTGTAATCATTCCTATTTCCATTTAAGACTAATTCCTCCTGATTTATTTTACTAAAAGAAAAATTTACAGTCTCCCCATGTTTGACCTTTTGGAATTCTCGAGTTCTTGTTCTTACTGTTTTAAAGGCATCAAAGACAAATTATTTGTTTGTTTTTGTGGAAACTCTCTTTGTGAAGATCATTTAAATTTCCACTCCACAAAATTCAACTGCGGTATTTTATTTTCAATTGAATCTTCAGAAGACACTGTTAAAATTATTCCGACCGATCCGATGGAAGATAGCGACATCCAGTGTTTACAACAGGAGATCTCTAAGATTATTTCTAAGGAAGCCGTAAAATCCGCATTTCAATTGCCAATGTGCCCACACTTTGACTATGATATTGTTGATGAACCTAGTTCTGATCTGAAATGCTCTTGTTGTAATTTAAATGAAAAGATTTGGGTTTGTCTAAAATGTGGCCACAAAGGTTGTGGCAGGATACAAGCCAATTCTACGGGCAATGGACATGCCATGCTACACCACAATCTAAGTTTTCATCCCCACACTGAGATGAATAAAGAGGTATATTGCTATTTGTGTGATTTATATGTAAAGAAGCCAAAAACGGCATCCGATTCAAATCCGAACCTGACCGGGATTCAAAATGCCAAGCAAAACTGTTATGTGAATTCAGTCCTACATCTTTTGAAATCCTTAATCAAGAAAGACCTTACCGGCCATTTTAAAATTTGTAAAAAAAATCCACTAAATTGCTTCTTATGCCAATTTATCAAAATTCACTCGTGTATTGACATCTCATCTGAAACTGTCAAAATCACTGATTTTTTGAAAACCGTTTATAATTTTAATATATTTGAGATCAACAAGCATGAGGATGCTTCAGAATTTTTGCTGTTCATATTGGAACAATTGATCATCGCCGCCGACCAAGAATTGATTTTAAATATCTCGGACGAGTATGCTTTCAAACTTAAGTCTTCACTAGAATGTACCTGTGGATATTCTCACACAACAGAATCCAATGAAACCATTGTTTTTCTTCCACTGAAAGGTGACAATTTGAATTCCGTCTTTGATTCCAACTTTACTCATTCAAAGGTTGAATGTAAATGCGGAAACACAATTGAAAGTTCTTCTGATTTCACTGAAATTCCCAAAAATTTACTGTTGTGTTTTTCCAGGTGTAATTTTGAAGATGGAAAGCTTGTAAAATTGACGAATAAAATAAAAGTCAACGATATTAATATAAAAGGTACTAAATACAAATTGAAGGGATGCATCATCCATAGAGGGAGCGAAGCTTCGACCGGACATTACGTTTATTGGCACGCATTAGACTCATTCTATTTGGTAGATGATGAGATTGTTTATGATTCCAAAATAGAGGAAGCTGAAGACGGAACAGTTTTCTTAATGGAAAAGGTTGAATATTAAATTCATAAGTTTGAGTTTGCCTTCAAAATAAATAATTGATATGACCAATTATTATTTTTAAAATGTAGGTCAAAGTGTATTTAAAGATAAATTTATTTTACAGTAATTTTCAATACATTTTGTAATGATATCAGGGCCGCTTATGGAGATAATTTCATGAAAATATTTTCAGGTGATTACAAGTCTTTCTAATTATTTAAGTTTTGTCTGGGCAGAATCTGTCGTGAGATAGATGGATGATTGTAGCCTTTTCGTGGTTGCCCGGATAAGTAGCACACTTATGTGTGTGAAACTAATAACAGTTTATATCAGAACGTCACGTTACAGCAGACTCATAAAAAGAAAAACGCGAAAAAAGAGGAGGTGGGCCGGATGATTGCATGCGTGTGTGTGTGTGTGTGTGTGCGGGAGCGGCATGGATAAAAAAGGGCTTGCTCGAAAGAGTGGGCTTAGGATTTGTTCTAAGTGCCCAGGACCTTCGTAGGAGGTTTAAAATTTCCTCCTATAGAGGCACAGATCTGGGCAGAATCTGTCGTGAGACGGATGACTGTAGCCTTTTCGTGGCTGCCCGGATAAGTAGCACACTTATGTGTGTGAAATTAATAACAGTTTATATCAGAACGTCACAGCCTCCTCATAAAAAGAAAAACGCGAAAAAAGAGGGGGTGGGGCCGGATGAATGCATGCGTGTGTGTATGTGCGGCATGGATAAAAAAGGGCTTGCTCGAAAGAGTGGGCTTAGGATTTGTTCCAAGTGCCCAGGACTTCAGTAGGAGGTTTAAATTTTCCTCCTATAGAGGCACAGGCGTTTCTAGTTGTTTCGTTTTTTTTTTGAGGCACAGGCGCTTCTAGTTGTTTCTTTTTTTTTATTTAAGTTTTGTTGATATGATATTTTATAAATAACTTTTAAATCCTCATTTGACCGAATATCAATGTTTTAAATATTCGTGAAGTGTTCAAAGTTTTATTACTAAGCACCTTAATTGTATTTATTAATAGTTCTTCTACGAGGTATTACACGAATTTCAATAAAAACTATACATTGATTTATGAAAGCAATTTAATAAATATTTTTTCAAAATGGCTACTAAATTCTAATTATTGCAAACCTTCCATGCTCGATTTATATTATGTTACCAGATTAAGTGACTGAACCTTTTCATTTTTGTATCCTGACAGATTATTTAAGAAGACTATATTCTAATCAATGATTGCCCAATGATGTCCTAAGATGGTTCATGAGAGTTATTATTGCTTTAAGACTCGCTAATGCTGGTAAAACGCATTATATATTATAACAATGATATTTATTAAGGTCTATCGTTTGTATAGTTTCTCAACACACGATTTATTATCTTTTAAACAGCTTCCCTAAGAATCAATGAAGTGCTGTCTAGTAAATTTTGGCACGAAAGTGATATCTAATCGCTTAAACAACCAAATGAATTTTCCTATCCTTAAGAGTTTGTATAAGAAAATTACAGCTGAAGATCTGTAGAATTTAAAAGAATCAGAATTTACTGATCATTTTTTTATCAGTTGAGATATTAAGTTAAGACAATATGTTACACCCCAAATCTAGGCCAAAGGTTCTCACCCGGATGAGGGGCATAGGCTGTATCTTTTGTTTTCTATATGGTTTATTAAAATGCCACGAATACATCTCTTTCATATCTACTATTTATAAAACTTGTTCCTCAAATTTCATTAATTATTGTCTAAAAAGATATTTCCTATTAGTACTCTGAATCGAACTTTCTGCTAATAACAATATACTCTCCCAATATTTATAGATCAAAGGGATTGAATCAGATAGACTTGCTATCAATCAGAAACACGGTTTATATGAAATTATTTACTAAGACTGCATTTTTCTTTTTTATTTTAATTAAAATTAAATCTTACCTGATGCTGCCCAGGTACATCCCATAGACCCAAGAATATAACAGGCAAAGCCAATGGATGATTCTATTCCCTACCCTCTCAAACCTTCAATAATCCAGTTATATAAATACACATGGTTGCATTTATTTACAAACGGGCTTCAAGAAGATTAAAGGTTGTTTTATCAAAGCTATTGTCTTTATTAATATATGGATGGCATTTGAGAAATTTAGTGATTCAATGATAAGTATATGTTCGGTAAATAATAATTAAAATCTTAGGACATCTCCAGACCAGGTATCTTTTAAATATTGAACTGCACTAGATAATCAGGTTTTCCTTTGTTATTGATTTCAATAGAAAAATTTTAATTGCATGAAATTATAAGGTAACTAGTTGATACACTCATTATTTGAATATATAAGGCGAGAATAGGCTATAAAGCCAATTAATTCATATGCATTCAATCAGTCGACTGTTTACATAATTTTCAATAAATAGTTGTCCTAAAAAATAAACTCTGTTCATTTTTTCCTGTCTAAATGGCCAAGAAATTCATCCAAAATAATAACTGGAATGGTAAATAATTTTAGTGCTTTAAAAAATTTTATGATCAAATTTCAGTTTACAAGAAACATCATCAAAATGTCATGTTTTGACTTTCCATAGTTCCATGAGAGTTTTAAGCAATTAAATCAAAGAATCCCTGATGGCCAAATATTTAAACCAATAAATCTCTTGGCTTTTTGTAATTAAGGAACCCATTTAAAATCTTGAAAAAATTTTAAATGAAATATTTCCAAGAAAAAACAAATTTACTATCAAAGTATTTTAATAACTAAAGAGAAATGATGAATCCTTATTAACAAATGAATTAAAAACACTTTATCCATTCGAAATAGGAAAGAATTGATTATGGAAATTCTAAAAATCACACAACGGATCAATTAATATCCGAGTATAGTTAAACCATACTACTGATGAGAGTTAACATTTTCTCAATTAATCTTCAGGTATTCTGTTTATGAATCTGAGTGGAAGCATATAATTACCATATGCTGCAGAGGATGTCACAATCTCTAGTACAAATTTAGGCCTAATGGAAGATCCAATACGTACTCAGTCGGCCTTCGATAACTAGGAGCATCATGCATGTTTTATATCCAAAGCGTGATGAATTCATACCAACCTATTTACTCTTGATATGTGTTATTTAGTAGCAAAACAAACACTACATCACGCAGAATGAATATGTTCCACAAATATTCTAACCTGAATGTTACACCTCTACATCAGAAGTAGTGATTAGAGTCTTCTATATTTTTGTACTGATAAAAGAATTTAAGGTGTTCAAAAATACTTAGCCAAACTCATAATAGAAAGATCAGGACTTACACTATAGAATTAAGGCTATATCCAGAGATTGGATGAGGTTGATTTTTTTTTCTTCTCAAATATAGTGTCATCTCTGATTGGCAAATTTTATATAATTTAAATAAATTTGAATTAGATATAATATTGGGAGTAAAGGAGAATGAAAAGCATGAAGCAATTAGCTTATGACTGATTCAACCTTTAAGAAACAAATAAATTCGATCCATCTCAATTTTACATAGAACAAATGATTTATTAGACCAAATTGGCTAATGGTATAAAACTGGTAAAGACTTGTTGAAAGAATTTATTTAATGGATAATCCAATAGTTACTCTTTGATTGATTCCGTGTCAAGTCTCTTGTCTACACCCGATGATCTGAGCACTAACTGCTCAAGACTCAATTGGTTGTCCGCCTCTTCGATGCCCCGTCGTCTTTCAAATGAAATAGATTCCAGAGTCTTCTTGAGTACAATAGACTGAATGTATGCTTCGACCTTTGGCTCAATTCCTATCTCTTTACTATACTTGTTGTGGTATTTCGTTACCAGCCCTTCCCAGGTCATTACGTATGGAATTAAGATTTGTTGAAAATATTAATTTATCCTATTTTTATATTACATTTACAGTTTAATTTATTTGATTAATGAATAAATTATTAATTAATAACGGTAAATATTAAAATCTATCGATTTTAAACTTGCACAATTCTATGTCAATTTTCTATCTGTTTAATTATATGGCATTTTTAATTCTTCTAAATTCCTTCTCATCATTGATCTCTGATATAATTTAGATATTTTTCATTAAACAGAATTGTTTTTCTAAAAGTGGATTATTTTTTCAAATTTTCTCTCCCAATGGATTTCAAGAAATATCAAATTAGTAAAAGAATTCTTGATGATCTCACTCTGAGATTTCTTATTAATTCACAAGAGTTTTTATGTCTCCAACCAGAGGAATATTTTTTTATTTTGGAGGAAGCTCATTGGTTTGGAACCGATTTCTATAGGATGAAGCAAATTCCCTTGATTGGATTAGCAGAACAAATTCTTCTGCATAACAAGATAGATCTTGATTTATCAGCCGACTTTGAAGTTTTTAGAAAATACAAGCAGTCCATCAAGGTATTTGGATCGATGATATTCAGCAAGGATTTACAGCATGTTTTATTGGTGCAGCAAATAGGATCATCAAGAAGTATCACGTTTCCAAAAGGAAAGAAGTCTAAAAACGAGACAGGTATTGAATGTGCCATTAGAGAAACGTATGAAGAAGTAGGAATTGACGTGAAGGACAAGATTGTAGACATTTCTGTCACGGTATTTGATAAAATAACATTCTATTGTGTTTTTAAAGTTGATCAGTCATTTGATTTTCAAACTAAAACAAGAAATGAGATTTCAAGAATATTTTGGTTTGATTTGAAAAAGTACAAGCTTGTCAAAGACAATCCTAATTTTAAGATATTTTACTTGGCTTACAGCAAAATTGAAAAGAAAATTGAAGAAATAAAAAAGGATAAATTTAAGTTCAAAATGGAACCTATTATGAAATGTATTAGTCAACAGCTGAATAATATGGGATAGTTCAATAATGGCAGGCTGATGAAAAGGAATCATTCAATTAAATGGGTGAGATCGTTAATTTATTACGAGTATATGGCAAAGCACATTCCCTGGTGATTTTCTGAAAATTTTATTAAATTGTTTTTTTGTAAACTTCATTTTTAATATGAAATCAAGTTTGATTAATAATTAAAAATTCATTAAGATTTCACAGCCTTTAAATTTGTTGGTGTTTCTGAGTCTGAAATTCTTGGATAAAAACATTGTCTTTTATAATGTATCAAGTGAATTGTATTGTGATTCCTACAGCCTTATTATACATATTTTAACCGTATTTATAAATACAATGTGGTGAATCATGATTCAGAAGATAAAAAAAGTTTGGCAGAAGCATATTTTATAAATACAATGTGTTGAATCATAATTCAGAAGATAAAAAAGTTTGGCAGAAGCATATTTGTTGCTTTATTGATTGAATTACAATAAAACCAATGAATTGCTGTTAATGAGCCAATGCCTTTACAGATAAATAAAGAAAAAGAAGTTAATAAAATTAGTTGATTTAAATAAATATATAGAAACAGATCCCAACACAAGTAATTTATGTGATGTATAATGGCTAGAATATTACGGACAGTTTAAAAAATTAAGTTCGTGGCGTTATCTTTATCCATGTAATTGAAAGCTAAGGATATTTCATAGAAACCTGAATTCAATATATAAAGAGGTGTTTTAGGTGCTATAAAGCGAATCTTAGCGGATTTCGTCAATATAATTTCGGTACTTCCTGCTTTCATCATTCCTATCAGAAGAAAAACAATAGGTAAATAAATATTGAAACCGGACATCTTCTTAGAACTTAGGCCGTAGGGACATAGTGGATCTTTAATTCAGATTTTAATAGCCTTAATGGTTCACACAATCTATGAAGAAATATAATGAGTTGATTTTAATAAGACTTCTTTTCCATAGATAAAAAAAAGTATGTTTACAGCTAGTGAGAGTACAAATAAGCACAATGGAACCCTAAAAATCTGAATTTATTAATATAAATACTTTTTAAACTGATTTTTTAAATTCTATCTTTTAGTCATGAAAATTTGAAATTGATTTACAAAAAGGATGATTTTTCAAAGAAGATCTTTCTTAGCATACCTCATTTGTTTAAAAAATAAACTGTGCTTATGTCTGAAAAGACAAGCATAGGTTTATACTTTTGATAGTAAATCTTTACTTCTATTTATCTGAGAAGTGAGATTCTCATTTAATTTGATCAAAGAGTCAAGAGTGTAGATGCATCACCCTTATGTAAGCAGATGTGAAAATCACTATTATTGATAGCTATTCATAATCAGTATTTAGTGAAGTTGCTTATTATATTTCAAAAATAAAATAGAGAATAATTTAATAAATGATAGTAGAGCATTGCAGTGATTCTCGGAGAATTTCATCATATTTAATGATTTTGTATTATAATTAATTGATTGCAGCCATTTATCTAATAACTAAAAAATATATTCGTTGCCATGATAAGTGTTTATTAAATTATCGGGTTAAATCGACAAGTAATCCTTGAAGATTATAAAGGATTAATCAGACAATATCATTTAAAATTTTAGTAAAATGATCATAAAAATTTTTTATTATTAACCATTCAAAATTTTACTAGTAAAAAAAAGGATCAAAAAGCTAGTTTGACAATCATAAGATCCTCAATAAATTCAATTGATTAGGCTGACAGATACCTATCTGAAAGATTATATCTTCATCTGTTAACAATACATGGATGGCAGAACCCAGTTGGCTTAATGAAAAGGTCTTATATCACTTTTTGAAGAAAGGAGATATCAATTGAGCCTATTTCCAGCCTTTTTAACTAAACTATAATTCGAAAGATTCCCACATGCTTAAATTAATATTATGGTAAAAGATACCCTGATTGCTCTTCTTGATAAAACACTACCAACAATAATAATAAATGGTAACTGAACATTATTCCATCTACATAGCCTGTAATGATTTGCTGTCAAAAAGCAAAATAAAGCGATGGAATTATTGTCCAGAATCAATTCATACATTAAATACCTCATATTGAAGAATCTATATCGTTTTAAAGAAGATTAGTATTCTAAGAGAATGATAAATATGAGGACGTTTCTTCATTTAACGTCAGATTATCAGAAAGTATTACAAAGTCAACAATACATATCTTTCCATAGATACCAAATCAAAGCCATGACCCAACTATAACCGGAATAATTATATACTTTTTTTATTAAAAATTATATCTAATCAAATATGAATCTTTCTATCTTCAGAACGAGTGTTAAATGACAATGATATCCAAAAACTAACTAATTTCGCTAATATTTAAAATTTTATTCAATCTGCTGTTGTCTACATTCCTAGTGATAAAATCTTAGTTAAAGCCAAGCTTATTAATATTTTCATAATGGCTTATCGATTAAATTACTTTAATATATCAATGATATCTTCAATCTTGGCATTTATTTATGTTATATGTGATCTTAATTCTAAAAATAAAATGTGGCCTACCTCAATTCTGCAGCAGCACTCTTCTTATTTGGCCTTTCCTGTATCCAATTCAATTAATAGGCTTCCATTCTTACTTCTTAAATTTAATCCTTTGTTTCTGGGTAGAATCTTTCGTAAGACGGATGACTGTAGCCTTTTCGTGGTTGCCCAGATAAGTAACACACTTATGTGTGTGAAACCAATAACAGTTTATATCAGAACGTCACGTCACAGCAGACTCATAAAAAGAAAAATACCGAAACAAGGGGAGGTGGGGCTGATGGCGTGTGTGTGCGGGAGCGGCATGGATAAAAAAGGGCTTGCCCGAAGCTCGAAAGAGTGGGCTTAGGATTTGTTCTAAGTGCCCAGGATCTCAGTAGGAGGTTTAAATTTTCCTCCTATAGAGGGACCAGCGCTTCTAGTTGTTTACTTTTCTTGGAAGATCAGATCTAACGGTTTTCTTAATTTAGGTAAGGATGTCAATCTAACATCCCCAGTTCACTTGGTTGAATTTTCGTGAATTGAATTGATAAGCTGATTGCTAATATTTGCTGTTTTTTAATTGTCTCAGACAATTTCTTTGTACAATTTTTTTAATTTTGCAGATATATTATTGATTGGCTTTTATTCCGTTTTCTTTTTGTTCTAAGCTTTATTGAAATTTTAGTAAAATTTTAAAAATTTGCTCCAACCAATGTATTTTTGTCCAGTTTGTGGCGGTTTTTTGGTAACTGAACAAAATCAATCAATCAATTTGAGCTGTTCGATTTGCCCCTACACGTATAAACTGTCAAGCACATTAAAGACTTCTTATCAAAACAAAACTAAAGTAATTTCAAAAATACTGGGAGAAGATGATCTTAAATACGCGAATAAGTGTAAAGCTAAATGCCCGAAGTGCTCAAACAATGAAGCATTATTTTTGGAGGTTCAGACAAGATCAGCCGACGAACCTTCGACTAATTTTTATCAATGCACGCAATGTAGATTTGATTGGAAGGAATAAAGGAATAAAGATTAAGAAGCATATCGAATAAATTTTAGTGATCAAGGCTGCAAATTTTAATATTAAAATTATAACGGTTCTTAAAAGCTGCTAATCAAATGTTTACACGATATAATAGATAAGGTATTATAGGATATTAGGAAAGAACTTAGAAGCTCTTATATTACTCATCCTTGTTTAATGATTATCAAGAGCGGGTTTATTTTATTTATTCTTGAATCATGAAGGTATGCTTATGAAATTTTTTCAATGATTTTAAATTTATTCAATATAAGAACCCCTTATATTATTTATTTAAATACATGCTTTAAAGAAAATTTTGGCTTATTGTGGATCTAAAAGGATTATTTACTGGACAGAATCTGTTGTGAGACGGATGACTGTGGTCTTTTCTTGGTTACCCAGATATGTAATAAGCTCGTGTGTGAAACCAAGAACAGTTTATATCAGAACGTCACGTCACAGCAGATTCATAAAAAGAAAACCCCGAATAAAGGAGAGGTAGGGCCGAATGAGGATGATGGCGAGGTCAACACACTGGAGCAGAATGCATAAGAAAGGGCTTGCCTGAAGCTCGAAAGAGTGGGCTCAGTATTTATTTAAAGTGTTCAGGATCTTAACAGGAGGTTAAAATTATATTTTTTAGAGAGATTATTTATCATGAAGCCTAATGGGGGCTTCTGTCGAGCAAAGATTCGCCACAATTGATATTAATTTAAAGAAGACATTTATATTTTGGTTCTTATTTGAATATTAATGAGTCTCCGTTAACCAAATTTGTATATATTATTAATAAATAAATAAATGTGTTACGCATGTAATGCAAAACATTGTTGAGTTTAGAGGTCTCTTGAGTGAAAACCAACTCGGAACTGTAAGAATGGTCCAAGGAGCAAAAGAGCAAGCATTGTTAAATCTAGCCCT
>JAWNLH010000215.1:0-11040 GCA_035042485.1 Drosophila cyrtoloma | reverse complement strand
TGAAGAGGGGATTATAAGAGAATCTCATAGTGCTTTGAGAATTCCGCCTGTATTAATAACAAAACCAGATGAAAATTCTTGAATTTTCTAACGATTCCAGATGATTAAATGCAGTAACAACAAGGGATCAATATCCCTTACTACGGACAGATGAAATATTCGATGTTATGCAGGATGAAAACATATTTAGTAAAATGGATGCGAAGTCTAGATTTCACCAGGTAGATCTGGACGAAGAGTCCAAAGATAAGACGACTTTTGGATGTCGTATGGGTAAATTTGAATATAGTAAGATGCCCTTTGACCTAGTTAACGCTCCAGCTACTTTCAGAGAATCATGGATTCCATATTAAAAGAGTATTTGTGGAAATTTATTGTGGTATACATGGACGACATTATAGTGTTTAGCAAGAGAAAGGAGGAACATATTAATCATATTAAGTTAATGAAAACGAAATTATGCAAAGCAGGACTAAAATTAAATGATCAAAAATGTGAATTTATGAAGAATGAGATTAAAATTTTAGGTCATCAGATTTCTTATAAGGGATTGAGGCCGTTGGAATCAAGAATTAAAGGCATAAAGGAAATGAAAACGCGAGAGAAAAAAACAACAACTTCAATCATACTTGGCTGGGCAGAATCTGTTGTAAGATGGATGACTGTAGCCTTTTCGTAGTTGCCCAGATAAGTAACACACTTATGTGTGTGAAACCAATAACAGTTTATATCAGAACGTCACAGCCTTCTCATAAAAAGAAAACCCGAAAAAAGGGGAGGTGGGGCCGGATGAATGCATGCGTGTGTGTGCGGGAGCGGCATGGATAAAAAAGGGCTTGTCCGAAGCTCAAAAGAGTGGGCTTATAATTTTTTCTAAATGCCCAGGACCTCAGTAGGAGGTTTAGAATTTCCTCCTATAGAGGCACAGGCGCTTCTAGTTGAATAAATTTCGCTTTTTTTAATCATACTTGTGACTTATAAACTATTGTAGGAAGTTTATCCCCAATCCATCTATAATGTGCAAGCTATTGTTCGATGTTTTGAAAAAAGAATTGACCAATAAGGAAGTTAAAGAAAGCTTAATAGGCGAGGAATGGTGCTGAGGCCTTTAGATTAATTGCGAATTCAACATCCAAAGCTGTTCTTTTAACAATACCTTATATGAGAAGGAATTCGTAGTGACTACAGATGCATCAAATATGGGTGTAGGCGCCGTACTCTCACAAATACAAGATGGGGAAGAGAAGATTGTCGGATTTTTTAGTGAAACTCACAATTCAGCACAAAGCAAGTATTAAACAACTGACCAAGAGTTACTAGGAATAATATCAGTTTTGAAACACTTCAGACACTATTTAATTGGCCAAAAATTTAAATTAAGAACGGATCATAAGGCTTTAATTTTTATAGCAAAAACAATAGAAGATCGTTCTAGAATTTACAGGCGATCAAAACTGTTACAGGAATATGATATTGAGATTGAGAATATTAAAGATGTGAATAACTTTACAGATGTTCCAAGCCGTGTTTTCATTTGTGAGACAATATTAAGGAAGAAATTAAAGGTGTGCTCATAACAAATGAAGAAGATAAAAAACGAATAATAGATGAGTATCATAAAACCACGGGCCATAAAAGCAAAAGAACTATAGAATACTCTACAAAACAAAAATATTATTCAAGTATTTAACTAAAATTATTAATGAAAATTTTCTAAATGTAAAATATGCTAAAGAGATAAGAGGATTAGATAGCAAGAAATTATATGCCCTCATCAATAACTGAGATAGATATACATCAGAAAATAAATTTAATTGGGCCTATACCTTCAGGCGGCTTTATTCGGTTATGTATAGATGTCTTTTTAAGAATTGCAGAGACAAAAATGTTAAGAAATGAAAGTGCTTGCTGTACTCGGCAGATGAAGTATCACAGGTTGATAGGTAATAGTTGTAGAAAGATAAATTCTTGTAAAATTTTCTATTTATAGAAAATTTCGAAATTTCGAAATCTCGAAGTTGATTGGTAGATTTAGCATTTTCTGAAAATACCGTTCCTTTTCTGAAAGTCACTTGTTCAGATTCTGAGGGAATTATCTTTTGTTGTCTAACAAGTAGCTAAGGCTGTCAGGACTGCACACTCAGTGTGTGTGGGATTCTGTTCGAGCGTGTGTTATGCGTATCACACACCCCTAAATTGGTCGAATTTATCGCAAATTGCATGAGATCTCGTGGGCTTCATTCTTAACTATGAATCTTGCCCAACTCGGAATTCGTTTCTTGATCTTATTAGGTCCATCCCATCAGGATTCCAATTTCCGGGTTCTCTTGAGGTAATCATGACATCATCGCCTAGTTGGAGATTCTTGTCGGAAAATCTTTTATTATCAAACGAATTTGTCGTAGCGTTGCTACTTTCTTGCCGTTTGAATTAGATTTTCCCTTTTCCTTCGTAATGGGTCTAAATCAGTGAATCCATTGACGTACTCCTCAGGAGAGCATTTTAATGCACGATGGTAGCATCTATTTAAACAGTCTTGAGTTTCTTTGAGTGCATTTCGTAATAATTTTCGGGAAGCGTTGCTAGAGTGGGACTATATTGGCGTTTAACCTTTCAGCAATCCCGTTGCTTTGAGGTGAATACGACACTGTTGTCTGATATTTTATGTGTATCGACTTAAGATAATCGGATGTTTTTCTTGCAAAATACTGACGACCATTATCAGTTAAAGGGTCTTTGGGAAGTCCAAATTTCTTGGTTTATGTTTTCATGAAATGAATAATTTCTTCTGGAGTGATATTATATAAACTGAAGAGCTGAACCCACCTGGTGCATCGGTCTATTGTTGATAAAATGTAAAATTTTTTGTGTACGCTTTCATGGCTGAATGTTTCGGTCTTGATTGGACAAAGAATGTCAGGCGCAATGTTTTCAAAGGGTGTGTCGGTTTGCAATCATCCATAAATCTTCCCGTATTTGGCGATCATTGACGAGAATCTTTGGCAAGGAATGCATTTCTTTCGGTAGGTTTCTATCTCTTCTCGTAAGTTTTTAGCCCAGAACCAGAGCTTCAGAAAGTTTAACCAGCGCTGTGATCCTGGATGTCGAAGCAAGACATGCGATTTTTGAAACAACGGATGTATTTTTGATTCTGAAATATAAAATTTGCCACTTTCTATTGTCCATAGTATTTCGCCATTTTTCGATTCAACATTTTTTAGTATTCTGTTCTGTTTTCTTTGTTCATTTGTTTCCGGGCTGTCCTGCAATGTTTTAATTGTTGTGCACCAATCGTTGAGAGTTTTTTTTTCAGCTAGGTAACACCTTGAGAAGCAATCTGCTGCGTTATTTTTGTTTTTCTTGGTGTAGAATGAGTTCACATCAAATTCACTTATTATTATCTTCCATCTCTGATATCTGTTAGAATTGCAATCGCTTGTTGAGAGGAGATTCATATGATCGGTGAAGATATTGATTTTGGAATTGAAAATCAGGAGCCTGAAATGCTTGAGTGCTGAAATGACCGCTAACAGTTCCCTTTCGATGATAGTGTAATTCTTTTCTGGTTTTGAATGTGATTTTGAGAATAGTCCAATTATGCGATTGTCCTCTGTTAATGTGGCTCCTATTGCAATTGCAGAGACATCTTATATAAATTGAACAGCTTGTTGTGATCTGCATGTCCTAGACAGGTTTCCGAGTGAATTGTTTCGATTAAAATATTCACAAGATCTTTATCACTGTTTTCCCAGCTAAATTTTGCATCCTTTTTAGTTTTTTCAGTTAAGGGGTTAATGGTTTTACTAAACTCTGGAATAAATATTCTAAACCAATTTACGTTTCCTAAGGTTTTGAGTAGCTGTTTATTAGATTTTTGATGATTAAGAAATTACTTTTTGGGCATTTCTTTGGTTTATGGAAAAATCACTTGTTCATCAATTCTATGGCCTAGGTACTTCACTTCATTAACAAATAAGTTTGACTTTTCGACATTAATTGCAATGTTATCTCTTCTTAAAATGGTGAATACTGCTTTGATGTGTTCGTAGTGCTCATTCTCGGTATTGGAAAATATTAGTATATCATCCACAAAAATCCTTACCAAGTTTAAAAATCCTAACATATTATACATTGCATGCTAGAAAACCCATGGTGCATTCATGAGCCCATAAAGGTACTCTTGTGTATTCGAAGTGCCCGAATGGCAAAATAAATCTTCTTTTAGAGTAGGAATTCCGGGAAAGTGAGAGTTAATGATATCCATTCTTTAGATCGATCTGACCAAACCAATGGTTTTGAGAAATGCTTATTAACTCTTCGAATACGTTGGGAAATGGATATCTATCCGGTATCGTAATTCTGTTAGAATCACTGTAATCAACGACCAACCTAATTCTTCCATTCTTCTTTAATATTGGGAATTCTGGTAAGGCGTATTTGGAGTTAATTGCGTTACATATGACCCGTTCTTTTGTAATCTTTCGATTTCTTCTTTGGTCTTTTCAGTGATCGAAATCGGAAGTGGATAAAGTTTTCTAATCATTTTCGAGTCAGACTTGACATCATTTTCATCTCAACGTTTGGAATGGTATCTAGTTCTCCTGTTAAGCATTGGTGGTCGAACAAGATTTTTGTGATTTCTCGTTTGTAAGATGTTGTTTCCTTTACAGCTCTGATGCATTCAATGAGCCCATAATCCGGGATGATTTTCCAATCGCTTTCGTTTTCATCTTCGACGTATAATGATCGGTTTGCTATTCTTATTCTGTTTTCCTTATAGTCGATAGAAACCTCTTGTCTGATTAGAAACGGTTGTCCAGGGAGTTTCGGGTAGTGTTCCTTTTATTATTTTAAATGTCTCTGCAAATGTGATGCCGGGAAAATCATGTAATTTAAACTTATATTTTTGACTTCTTAAAATTCGTACTGTAGATCCATTCCCAATTGGGACAACCAACTCATGGGGAGTTTCTTGGCTTCGGCTGAGGAGATGCAGTTATTTGGGGCTCCCGTATCCAAGACTGTGACAATTTCTGAGTTTTCAATACTGCCTTTTAAGAGTAACTCTTTTGCTTTGAAGAAGGACTCTCTGAGCATCCGAATATGATCAGGTTTACGAATGTGCACCTTCTTAGTTGATTTTCTGTGTGATTGGTGAGGTGGTTTCTTACATTCAGATTCATCGTGATAAGATGATTTATGGAATGCGCAATATTTTGTTGAAGGGTCCTTGGGATTTGGTTTACTAAAGACTTTTTTGTGGTAATTCTTTTCTTGTTTGGTGTGATAGGCTGTCATCGTTGATTGTAGTTAAACGCCAGGGATTTGTTTAATTTTTTTCTCGAATCCCTCGATAGTGGCAATGATGTCAATCGGAAAATTTTTCCTAACTTGTACATTTCCATGCTGGTGACATCAGCAAGCCCGTTCATAAAGGCTTTATCGTATTTAAGCTCTTGCAGTTCCTTGCTTAATTTGACTGCCGAAGAGGTAAGACAGTTTCCTCTTAATTTCACTGACATATTCCTTGATAAAGGTGAAATCATTTTTCTTCGTTTGAAACAGTTGCTTGGTATTGGAAACGCCTCTTCGATTAGGGAATTTAGAGCCAAGTTTATGAAACCGTGTGTTTTGAAGATGTTCCACAGTGACTTATGTGTGCAGGATCTTAGATAGATGAGAGCTGTTTGGTCATTTCAGTTCGAGAGGTCGTATATATCTCGGAACTCGTTTATCTATTTTGGAAGTAGTTCTGGTTCAATTCGTGAGAGAAATGGAATCTCTAAAATGATTTCCTGGGAACCTTCGCTTAAGATAATTTTGAATAGGCACATTCTTGATGGTGGTGGTTCATCAGAGAAGGTGATTTTTCTTATAGTGTGTTGTCCCTTTACGTGTGAATTCACAATACTATACTCGGCGGGTGAAGTATGACCGATTGATAAGTAATAATTTTAGGGAGATAAATTCTTGTAAATAACCATCATTTATTATAAAAATTTTCTATTCATAGAAAATTTGGAAATCTCGAAGGTGATTGGTGGATTTGGCATCTTCTGAAAGTACCCATCTTTTTCTGAAAGTCACTTGTTTAGACTCCGAGGGAATTATCGGATGTGGTCTAACAAGTAGCTACGGCTCTCAGGACAACACACTCAGTGTATGGGGGATTATGTTCGAGCTGGTGTGGTGCGTACCACAGTGCTGAAAAGATGACAAGAGCATTATCAGATATCACAAGAAAGATAGGAGTACCAAAATAATTATTATAAGACAATGGTAAGAAATTTACTAACAATAGCATATAAAGATGGTGTGATGAACGGAAATAGCATTGAAACATGGGTCCCCTTATACACCAACTAATGCAGTGAAAAGATTCAATCAGTCACTATTGAGAAAACTAAGACGATTTACGCACTTTGGAAAAAAAGATTGGAAGGCGTGGTTGGATAAAGCCACAACGACTAACAATGTATCATGTTGTAGTGCAATCGGATGTTCTATCTGGGAATTAGAGAAAAAAAATACGGAGTTTAAAATTTTGAAGAAGACATCTTATCGACGAAGAAAAATTACTGAATGAAGCCAAAGAAAACATTGAAAGATATAGAAAGAAATACTTGAGTGCGCATGAAAATGATTTAGTGAAATTATCAGTAGGAGACAAAGCTTGGTATGAAGACCCCTCAAGACCAAAATGAAAATTAGCTGCTAATTGGGATACTAAACCCAGGATAACAAAAGTGAAAGTCAATTCTTAAGAATTGATGGATAAAGATGAGTTTAAATGGATAGCCAACCAGAGAAGGGTAAAACTACAAATATAAATCTATGGAAATTTTTTCAATTGAAGGGGGAAGTGTGTTGTGATTGGTTATTTGAACAATAAGAATTATTTAGACTCAATAATGAATTCTCAATTTTGGAGAGAAAATCCACTAATCAAATAATGTCATTTATATTCCATATAAATGCAACTTTTAAATAAATACCCATGCAATTTACAAACGAGTTATCTTCCGAGAGTACTCAACAGTAATAATTTCTGGTCCTTTTTCTGGGTAATTCAGATTTATTTATACCTCTATAGGTAGCTGTTTATTAGAGCCAAGAGCATAGTCTATTGCTCTTAGTCCTTTTATCGTTCTCGAATATTCGAGTACTTTTTTCACTGCCTTATTAGAGTACATCCAAATCCCCCTTTTCAGGAGCTTCCTAGACATCACTTCTGGAATGTCATTCCAATCGCCTGTTAGCAGGCAATCGCTTTTAATTATATACTTTTTAAAAGCATCTACAATATCAAGTAAGGTTTACTTACATTTTAATAGATCAGGAGATCTATAAATATTTGCAACAATAATATTGGTGTTAGTTCATTTAACTGATGCTATGATCATGTCATAATCAGACTCTACGGCATTACATGTTAATTATGAGCCTTTTCGGAATCAAATTACGAGACCCAATCCAGAATCTGAAACTTCAGATACAAGATATTCGTTAATATAGACTCTCTTGTCAGAGACCAGCTTTTTAGTCGCTTGTAAACAGATTAAATCCGGAAATCTGTGATTTATGGGCATCATTAACTCATTATATTTACTCTTAATACCATTAATGTTAAAGGCAATTATAGAGCTTAAACGGGCAAGCTCCCCAGTATTAAGACCTTCTAAATCAAATCTTCTTTTCAATGATTGCTCTCTGAATGTTGCATCCAATTTGGAAGCAATAATCGAATACTCCTATTATGAATATCCTTGTTTAGATTAGCTTTGAAGCTGAGCCTAATATGTCTGAATTACAGTTTAACGATTCTTTTGATTCTAAAAATTCCTTTACTGAGGGATTTAATAATTTCCGAATATAATACAGAAGGTTTGATAACCTTTGATCTATTAAATATAAAATGTTTATACTTGGCACTAATATTGCAAAATTAAGAATATTGACATTGTTCAGATTTGAGAAACCTAGAACCATATTTGGGCTATATCATGGGCTCCCCTTTTGTGTTGACATTTGGAGTCCAGGTTTTTATTATCCTGAGCAATGTCTTCACTATTATCTTCATCAGAGGATATTTCAGTAGCTTTTCTGCTACTCGATTTGAAGTTTAACACTTCATCCACTATAGATCCAATGAAAGTTCTTGTTTCTTGATCTTCCTAGATTCAAGTTTACTTTTATAAGACATTTTCGGTCTTATATTCTCCGAAGATTTTTTCTTCTGAATTTCCTCTGATAAGATTTGCTGGGGAGAAAACAAAAAATTCTTTCTTTTAGGATCGAACCTTCTGCTTCTCTCATTTTTACCAGAATTTAACGGAGCAAATTTTTTACCGCTTTGGTCTAAAATTTTTTCAGACTTCGCATTATTTACACCGGAGAGAGATAATGAATTTAATAAATTATTGTGATTTACTTCATTTGAAGTATCGTTTGCGACTCTTATATTAGGAGGTACTTCTTGTACACCAAGGGAGTTACTTTGGAATTTTGGTTCGACTAAGATCTTATTCGATCTAACCAAAAAGCTGTCCATTTGAGGATTGAACCCTGGTTCATCATTGATCACATTTTTAAATAGTGAATATTTTTCACCCTTTTAGTCTGAGAATTTTTCAGAAATTGCATTATCTGCATCAGAATAGGACAATTAAATATTGAACAGATCATCAATATGCGTTTTCTTGTCAATTTTTTTTTTCAATCCTAGCCTTTTTTATGGAATGGTGCATATTTCCATTTGATGAATCAGAGTCTTTCTCTGACCCTGTTGTAGAAAGGTTAAGTTTCATGGTGTCAAACCTTCTTTCTTCAAGTTTTTTAGCAAATTTCTTGAACTTTCTCATTCTATAGGTTTATTGTGATTTGCAACTTTTCAGGGACGTTTCCTGTTGTTACTAAAATTCAGGTACGAATTCTGAAATTTGGTATCTGGTCTATTATTAGAGACAGTTACAATTTCAAAGATAGTGAATGGTTTTTTATCAGACACTAAGAAATTTTCTTTGATATGGTCTATGATTCTATACCTTGTTCTGTTTGATTAACTGTAGCTAAAGCTTTATAAAAATAATTAAAAAAGTACTCAGAATGACTTATTGTGCAGATGAAAATCAGGGATGGGATCGAGAGATCCGAAGTCTCCAGGCCAGTTTTTATGGCTTTGAGTGTTAATCTCAGGTTCCTGTTTTTTATGGAGCCAGAGCCCAGGAGTTTTTTAACATAATTGAAATTCCAAATTTGGCCTTTTCTGCCTCCGCCAGGGTCCATTGTAATAGCACAATTCCCTGGTCCTGTTGGGATAATTGTTCGATTCTCTTTAGTACTTGGTAATCGACCAATAAATCTAATGAATTTCGATCATTTTTATAAGTTAGTCCACCGTACAAATTCCGGGGCAGTCCTAAGACAATTTCAGCCATTTGCTTCGCGATTGTCTAAATTTTTGTATTGGTGCCATCCATATGGCACATTAGGAGTAATCTATCTTCACGGATGTTCTTCCTGGTGATCCAATTAGTTCATCACGCGAGATTGGTTTGCTCTTCTTCTCTGGCGCTTTCCCTTCTGGGGTATCCATGCTTTTTATCTCTTGCAATTGGTTTTGGGAGATTTTTTTGCACCTCTTTCCCTTCTGGGGTCATAGGGGTGTTGGCCAACAGTTTATAAAGTCAACAAAGTCATTATAGGTCCGAGATGACTTTAAACTAGTGCAAGAAAGGAAAGCGTCTTAATATTGTCTTGCGGTATAATAAACATTTGATAGTGCTGAAAAGTGGTGCTCCCATCAAGAGATTGGTAATCTCTTTCATAATTTATTTTGAAATTTTTCTGAGTGTAAAAAGGTAAGGAAGACAGCAGGTTGCAGTTGTCTGTAAATACTACTTAGGAGGTAGAGATGTAAATTCGTGCTCGAGAATTTATAACACATAGGTGTCCTTCGTGACGTTTGGTTTCAAAATGCCGGGTGGTTCAAGAAAGTGCTTATATATGGACAAAAATCCATCCCACTTTGAGTATAAAACATATATGTTGCTCCTAGTTATCGAAACCTATCAGGGTATGATAGGGCTTAGTCCAGAATTTAGAGGATCAGTTGAGTGCCTTTACGATCTTGTCTGGGGCAAGTTTTCTACATCCCTTGTAGAGTTTTTAGCAACCTGTTCGATAATAAGGTTTTCACCTATCACTCACTAGCTATAGCAATATTATGAAAATAAATTACTTTTTTTAGCAAAGACTTTATCGTAGAAAAAAAACGAAATTTATTCAACTAGAAGCGCCAGTGCCTCCATAGGAGAAAATTTTAAACCTCCTACTGAGGTCCTTGGCACTTAGAACAAATCCTAAGCCCACTCTTTCGAGCTTCGTGCAAGCCCTTTTTTCGGGTTTTTCTTTTTATGAGAAGGCTGTGACGTTCTGATATAAACTTTTATTGGTTTCACACACATAGATGTGTTACTTATCTGGACAAACACGAAAAGGCTACAGTCATCCGTCTTACGACAGATTCTGCCCAAGTCTTTATCGTAGATATAGAGCCAGATGTCTCTTAGTTAATAAATACTTTTCAATTTCCTTTTTCCTTTTAAAAAATAATTGATTTATGAAATAATTCGAAATTGAAGTCGAATTGTAAAAAATTTGAAAAAATTTTAATTTATTGATATTAACCTTTTTAAGGTTTCTATTGAGAAGCATAAGGAAATCAAACAACTTGAACATATGAAAATCACAAGAAAACTCACACGTCCTAAATTCTAGGGGCCGCAGGCCACACCCCGATCATACCCACTTCGTTTACTGGTGACAAGTTGTATTTGCATGTCACCCTTACACTCGGAAATTGCTGCCGCTCGCTTGGGTAAGATACAAGCCAGGAACTTTATAAGTTTTTTGCCCTGGCTTGTGATCTTCCGGCCGGAAATGAGCCCCTCCTCTCCAAGGAGTTTTTTCAATAAATTAATTTTTTGGTCTTCGTTTGTCATATTTATTAGAAGACCTCCTAATCTGGGAAAGAGAATT
>JAWNLH010000214.1:0-24365 GCA_035042485.1 Drosophila cyrtoloma | reverse complement strand
TTGACACGCTTAACTGTGTCCCTATCAAATCTATCAGGACGCCTTGAGACAGCCATCCTTTTAAATTCCTCTAGGGATAAGCATATTGATAAAAATCTTAATTAATTGTGAGATTATTATATCAATCATATTTACTCAATAATTTTCCTTTCTTTCTGATAAGAAGTATGATCATCAATAATAAACTAATTGGGGCTAATTTTTTTCAATTCGTCAAAATAGCGATGAAATTGACATAATCACCTTTTCTTCTCTGCCCGTTGAGATGAAGATGGAAAGATTGGATCATGAATTGTCATTCTAAACAAAAATTATTTCGTTCTTGGAATGAATATTCAATCCCAACTCGATACGATTATGACGGAGACAAAATTTTAGTTCGAGAGTAGAAGTTTTGTTAATACAGAATAATAAATAATTCCTATTTTTAAGGTTGTTTTGATGATAAATGATTTAGGGTATCAATAGATAGGCCAAGCAAGCGATAATTAATTACTAAAATTTACATGAAAAAAAGTTATTGAATTATTGAATTAATTAAAAATCGATGAAAGCCATATTGTTAATTGAGTTTCTAAAAACTCTATCTAAATCGAGAAACACTAGCCAGACCAAGTAAAACAAGAAAACATTCAACATAACTCTCTAATCTCAGGACTAAACCCTATCACACCCTGGTGGCTTTCTATAGTTAGGATTATCATATACAAACACAAATTCATTTGAAACAAAATTACAAACAGTATGGCTATGTGTCGCAAATTCTCGAGCACAAGTTGTATATCTCCTAGATAGTGGTCGCGGTGTTTCTCATTTTTTATAATTTATAAAAATTTACAAGGCGTTAAATAAACCTAACTAAACGCTTAATAGAATCCATACCGCAAGACCGTATTTGGAATGAATCATATCCTTGCTCTTTTTTAATGTAATCTTGAACACACTGAAATTAACCCAAATTAATTGATGAAATAAAATGTAGACAAGAATAGATAAAGATTTGAAGTCATATGTCATAAAGGAAATATCTTGGCGATCTCTTCTCAAAGTAAAATACTATTATTTTTAACTGGATTAGTCTTTTCATTAAGACTGTCCTAAAGTATTAATATATGATATTTGATTTATTAGAAGGTGAGCACTTTTTATAAGCCAGGCCTTTAAAGATGTTTTCATGGTATAGTTAAAAAATAATTTTTAATATTTCAACAAAATTTAATTATTTTCTCTGAAAAATAACAGGGAAAGTTTTTGGGTTGTATAGCAAGATGTTTTGATACAATTGAAAAGTGTTCTGTCTATTTTTTACGTCAATGTGGCTTGGGTATGAACCCATCAACTGCAATATTCCTTGTGGCTCTTGGGATTTCAAAAATTTTATTTTCCATTGATTTATCAAGTTTTAATTGACAAGCCAGACGGGAAGTCGGTGTTAAACCGTATGATAAGTCCAAAAGATCATTTTCCCTTTCAGAAACGTCTCGGTCACTGTATATGCTCTTGTCACAAATAACATGGCATGTGGAGCAAGCTAGATTCCCATCACACGCTCCTTCTAAAGGTATTTTATTGTCATGTGCCACTTGAAGTATGGTTTGCCCCTTTTCGCCTCTAACTTTAAATAATGTGCCAAAATGCTTGAAAATTATATTTATGGTGTCCTCAAATTTCTTCAAACCCATTTATTTTGGTTGTGAGAGTGATTTCTTAAATAAAAATTTAAAATTTTTAAATTTTTATCAAATGAGATTCAAAATGTTCAGCTTGAAACCAAATTTTTGAATTCAGCAAAATTTTTATAATTTTAAATATTGAAAGAAATTTCAAACCCTTATTCAGTCTATTGATATAATTTTTTACATTTCGATGCTATTGAATAATAATAGAATTTACGAAATTTAAGTAATATGATATTGATTGAACAAAATTTCATTTATGAAATATCATTATATTATTTCTCTTTATTAGGTAACATTATATTTAAATAAATCATTATGTATTCTTGAGTAGATCAGTGAACAAAAAGTGTTTAAGTTATTGAATGATCCAAACCAGTTGTATATAACAATACAAAATAGCATTTTTTAAATAGAACTAATCGATTTACGAAATATTATTGGTGATTCACAAGGTTTTTATAATTCAAAATCATTTTGCCCTTCAATTTAATACTTGCTTCATCAGATTTAATACCACATGTAAGCTTTAGTCAAGGGGTAGTTGGCATCATAAATCCAAACTTTTTATTTTTTTCCATAAAAATTGGAATATTTGGGATCTGTGTCAAGTCTGAAATAATAAAAGGGCTGAATTTTATCGAAAACTGGTAAATAATTTCATTTATCGATCCATTGGGATCTAGTGATGTGAACTATAGATGGATATTTCATTTATCACAGGTTTATTTAATATATACTAATCATGCCATCCCGTAAACAGATGGAGGATGTTAATATATACTTTTAAGCCAACGATATGTATTAGTTAAAAAATACCCATAGTGAAGGAAATATAAATTAAATTTTTGGATGGATGCGAATACTGTTCCATGAAATAGTTTAGATTTTTTACATATAAAAAAGAAAAATGTACTTCAATGAAAACTTAGCAACTACTACAATAAAAAATAGTTCTACAAACAATTTATTCAAGACAATAGAGTTTTAAAACGCGAGGATATAAAGCATTTGTACTTGTAAATGATATATAAATTGAAAAAATTTAATCAGCAGATTAAAGTTCTCTTCAAAGCATGTAATATTTCACAGGTCTACCAAGGTATGCCCATGCGATCTCCGAAAATTGCCCTGATGATCTTCTGACTAAAATTAGTCATCAAATAATGCTATATATGAGACAAATATTTTTGTCAATGAATTCAAGTCTCATTTTCATTTGTAATATAACTTCAGTCATATAAAAATAGGCAAAACGAAATTGTCGTTGATTCACTATATTTGCTAGAGAAATAATTCGAAATAAAGCCAATTTTGTATTTTCATTGATATGATTTGAGACTTGAACAATAATTGATGTACCTGAATTACAATTTGAAGTATTAAAAAAATTTTAACCGAAATGATTGATAGATAAGTTATTAATAAAGAAATTTTGTCCAGATAGGACAATGTGGCCATCCAAAACTCATCCCAAATAAATTTCAATCAATTTTCATGTATTTCTGGTTACAGTTGTAGTAAATGTAGAATGCTTATATCTCTGAAAATTTCAGCCTTGAAGTACAATCACAAAATTTTTGATCAAATATAACTGAAATTATGATCTTGTGGCAATGATTTCATGAAATCCGCTAGATAAAGTGTTTGTTCAAGATCTTTACAGCCATGGTGATAATTTATAAAGGCTGGCACATCTGCTTGACAGAAATAATGAAGTTTCGAGTTTCCAATCTTATATTTATGTTCTGTCTGATTTTCAGTGTGAAAATTATATCACTTTTATTGAAATATCTTCAAGAACCTAGTTGCTTACTTTACAAGTCATTTTAGTATCAATGTCAAAAATAATTTGCTTCATATGCTTCATTTCCTAATTCAAAGTACAATTTAATTTTACCTAAGGTATTTATCTCGCCTACATTATGTGTTTCAAATTATCCTTCATCGCTTCATATTAATTTTATAGGTAATTCACTAAATAGAATTTATAATTTAAGTTCTTTATCACCTGTTCTTGACTAACATAATTAATAAATTCGTGCAATTTATTTTTGGTTTTAGCTTGTAAAGCTTCAGTTGAAATTTTCTAATCTTTTTCTATGATTTCACTTCTTAGAAATATTCATTTCAAGGATTTCTCAAAATTTTTACTTTAATAAATGGCTTATTTAAATTCTTCATAGACATAATAATTAGAAAGAGAAATTTTTAATTTAATTGGAAAGGATTCTGCTAGTTTTTCACACTTGCATTGTCCAGTGAGCCATTGAATATTCTTGCATTCCACTCTAAAAAATCTCCACGCTGCCACACTTTATAATTTCTTAACTACTTATAATTATGAAAATGAAATCAACGGCGATCTAATTAATATTTTGAATTATCTTTCTCAATTAAAATTTGAAGGCGCTTTCAAAATCTAAAATGTCTTCTAAATAAATAACACTTTCAAATATTTTAATTTTTCCTTATTTTAACCCATGGCCTGCGAGAACTGTATTTATTTGATTCCAGTCTTGAATTACTTGCTTGAAACGTATTTGGACACTAGGCAATACAAAAAGTTGAATGAAAAGATGTCCAAGAATGCTGAAAAGCTGAACACCAAGGCAGACTATAAGTTTTCTTGTGATTATTCCCAGGTTAAGCTGAAATTCAACATTGTTGCAGGAGCTTATAGACTCATCAAAGAGTGTCTCTTCTTACATTCTATGGAAACATTATTTTCTTTATATTTTAAATCCATGAAATTTGCTGATTCCCTTTTTGTATCATTTTACTTGGTTTCTGATTCCCTTTTCGATCTTCCTCTTAATTTTTATTTTGATTTCGTTATTGAAGAGAGATTCAAATTCAACAAGAAAACCCCAGTATTGTTTTTAAAAGACTTTTTACTTAAAACTGCAATTCTGTCATTTTTATGTTATTCAATTTCTGGAGTAACTTTCTATATAATTGGAATATTTAAGGAATTTTACATTTATTTTGGAATTTTCCTGAGTATTGTTTTAATTTTCGGCGTCTTTCTAGGCCCAATTATTATTCTTCCACTTTTCAACAAGTTTACTGACATTAAAGATTCTTCTTTGTCTTCTAAGATCAAAAAATTGGCTGAAAAATTAAAATTTCCACTCGCAAAGGTCTCTTCCATTGACGGGTCTAAGAGGTCTGGTCATTCCAATGCCTATTTCACTGGTTTCGGAAAAAACAAGAGAATCGTTTTATTTGATACACTTTTAAATAGTCTTGAGGAAGATGAGATTATTGCAGTTTTATGCCATGAATTGGGACATTGGTCTAAGTGCCATTTAATATATACCTTGGGTATTTCCATCGTAAATATTTTTATCTTCAGTTATGTTTTTAATATTTTCATCAACAAGACTGAATCTATTTCACTTGCCGTCTCGATCATTCACTTTTCTACCTTATTTTCAACCATTTCTTTGCCTAGCACATTACTTAGCAATATCGTAACAAGAATGTTTGAAAGACAGGCGGATAAGTTTGCTATTGAACAAGGATATGGCAAACAATTAAAATCCGCATTGATTAAGCTTCACGAAAAGAATAGCTCATCTCCTATTGTTGACAAATGGTATTCAGCAGTTAACTACAGTCATCCTCATACAATGGAAAGAATCGAATTGATTGATCAGGAACTTAAGAAAAATGAATAAATATTTCATTTACAACGATTATTTTTTAAGGTTGTACAAATAATTATTAAAAAGATTGTTGTTAAATGGCATCTTTATTAAATTATTTTCGCTCAAATACTTTTTTATTAATCCTTAATATATCAGTTTAATTTATTGAATTGAGTGTAATCCTGTCGAACTCCAATCCCTCGATATTTCTATCTGATCATAATTAAATAATTTTCAGATCAGTATATTATAACTAATGGTGTCGTAATAGCATTTTGCTCGACTAAAAATTCGATTTTAATCATGAATATTTTGATTACCAAATTTTCTGATTAAATTGACGATGGATGAATTAAATAAATCATTAACATATACAATAAATAGTTTTATTGTGAGCACAGTCCTTGAAAGGATTCAATTGTAATATGGACCAGAAATGTCTTGAGAAGGGTACATAGATTACATTCACCGATTTGATCAATTGTAATTTGATTTAATCGGTAAGTCAGGTTTTCTTCATATCAGATGAAGCTTTGAGAAAACAGAAATCCATTGGATATTTTACCTTTACTCCAAGGTTATTTTACATTTAAAGTATATAGAGAGACACAAGGTCTCTTGAAAATTCCTCAAAATAAAGAGATTGACGAACTTGAAAATATAATGATGACTATTAATGACTAACCGAAGCTTTTTCCATGTGCTTTTCTATTCGATAAATTATATAATCAGTTTTAGAAATCTCCCAATTAGATTTATTTGAGACATAGGCTATTCCAAGGACATTTTCGTCCAGCAAATCGCTCTTAAATAATAGCTGTTCTACTTTAATGGATATCATTTTTAGAAAGTATATCCAGATGATTCTATTTACGGGAATAATGTCAGCACTTCATTTCAAATCAGCGATAATGAATCCTTATTGGTTCAATAAACTTTGATTTTATTTCAATTAATATTTGTCTCTTTCTCTTGTAAGGATAGCCGATGGAAGAGATACAGAAATTTTTAATTGATAGTTGTTATTTTGACATCAATCATAATGTCTCACTTGGTTAGCAATTGATTTTTCAAGAAGATTTTTATTCTTTATTAATATACAATAAAATATTAAATAAATTTTAAGGGGTTAAAAATCAGAAGATGAGAGTTGGGATACGTCTATAATAGAACTTCACTTGAAATATGGATTAACGATTATGACGCCTCTGAATGGTCACAATTTCAGGCCTACTATATATTTGTATGAGGATGTCGAGCAACAACCCTTATACTTAAATGTGAATTCGGTAATTAGCAAATGATTAGAACAATAAATGATCATCCCATCTAACGGCTTTATTAAAATCACTACTCCCTATTTATTAAAATCTATACATATTTATAAGCAAAGATCATAAATCTCTCGAGAAATCGAGATTCCATCAAAATATTGAACTAATCTCGTATATATAGTGTTGGTTTTGTCTATTTGTACATTTAAAACTGAGAATTAGAAGACATAATTTATTTAACGAATTACGTATTCATATCTACGATTATAAATACGATTGGTTCTTGATCAATCATTACATCTCATTAATTTTTTTCATAATCATAGGCTTTACATTAGTTTATCGAGCTATATAAACCTATGAAGTTACAAATACTTATTATAACATATAGAATTAGGGCAAATCCATTATTTAACAAATAATTTTTTCAATTTAAAATTTGATTGATTAAAAATCATTAATTAAATAAAAACAAATTTACTTATTTAACTTTCCTTTTATATCCTTGCCATGACCCTAGAATTCCACATCTATTTGATTCCATTATTACATTTTGCTGTCAAGGGATATCTAGAGGTTACTTATCAATATATTAAGACAAAAATGAAATTCAACATTTTTGCAGGACTTTATGGTTTTATAAAAAAATGTGCTTTCCTGTATTTTAAGGAAATTCTATTTCAAAAATATTTTGAAAACTTAAAATATGCAAATATATCTTTTCTAATGTTTACAATGCTTCTCAATTGTTTCCTAGAGCTCCCAATGAGTTATTGTTCAAATTATGTCATTGAAAATAAATTCGGCCGGACTCAAAAATCTTATAGTGTTTTCTTCAGGGAATTTTTATTTGGAACTGTTATGATTTCACTGATTAGCTCTAATTTTTCCACAGGTATGTTTTATATTACCAATCACAGAGTCTTTTATTTATATGCTTGGCTATTCACTACTGTGATTATAATTTTTGGAGGATTCGTTTTTAGAATGATCTCTTCTTTTGGTAATAGAAAATCAACTCGCATTCCAAATGATATCGACCAGTCATATATTTGGCAAGTACTAGATCTAGCAATAAACCTTGGCTTTCCCATTAGTGAAATTTACTCCTTGATGATTTCTGAAAGATCAAATTGTGCTAATTCTTATTATTCTTGCCTTGGGGAATATAGAAGATTTAGATATTCTGATAATCTTTTAAAAACTCTAGACGAAGAAGAAGTCCTTGGAATTCTGTGTCATGATATGTCTCAGCAGTTTACTTACCACACTTTTTTGGTTTTCAGTATTTTCACAGCAAAACTCCTGTTATTTTCTTATATATTTCTTAATGTCAATGAAAACACAGAATCGGTCTTTTTGGCTACATCCTTCGTTCGTTTCGTAATTTTGTATTCTTCGATAACAGTTCCAAGTCTATTGTTATCAAATATGATCGGAAAGTGGCTCAGTACTCAAGCAGATCTATTTGTTATACTCCAAGGATTTGGTTCGCAATTAAAATCTGCACTGACTAAATTGCATTATTATAATTTTCAACCCCCAACTTTTAATAATCTTATTTCAATATTTAATTTTGTACAACCACAGCTAGCAGAAAGAATTTGATTGATTTAAAACGTGCTCATTAAGAAATCATTTTCAACAAGCTCTTTTATTGCTATAGTCTTCTATGACTGACACGAACATTTATTGATAAATAAGAAAAAATGGCAATGAGATGACGTTTCACAAGAGACTTATTAAAGAATTAAGTAATGAATTATATGCATTTATCTGTAAATATATGTGAAAATTATACTATTCAACAAACCAGCCATTGCAATAAGTGCCTTGAATTATCTTCCCTATAATATTAATTATTAATGTTTTCAAAACGAGGGATAGTATTTTCTAAAGATATTATTTATTAAATGTAGTTTAGTATTTGTATGTTAAAAAAAAACAATTTATTTTCACTATATTGCTATAGCCAGTGAGTGATCGGTGAAAAGCTTATTGTCAAACGGGTTGCTAAAAACTCCACCCACAGGGGATGAACGAAACTTGGTACAGACAAGATCAGAAAAACACACAACGGATCCCTCTAAATTCCGTGCTAGGCCCTATCATACCCTGCTGGGCTTTGATAACTAGGAGCAACATATATGTTTTATACCCAAAGTGGAATGGCTTTATGTCCATATATATACATACACTTTCTTGAACCACCCGGCATTTTGAAATCAAACACCACACAGGACTCCTATGTGTCATAAATGTGCGAGCACGAGCTTTACACCTCTACCTCCTAAATATTGGCAGCAAACTTGTTTTACAGACAACTGCAGCCTGCTGTCTTCAAGTTCATAAAAATTTTCACGAGGAGTTAAGAAAGAGATTGCCAATCTCTTAATGGAAACACCAAGTTTCACCACTATAAAGTATTTATTATACCGCGAGACACTATTAAGATGCATTTCTTTCTTGCTCAAGTTTAAAGTCATCTAGGACTAATATTTGTATGCTAAATCCAATAATCCGTTACAGATTGTATCAATAAAGTAGCAATTGACCATTCATTATTCGATTGTAACTATTCGTTAGTTACTAAAAATATAAATATCAATAAAAGGCATAATTAAGTATTAAAATGCTACATTTATCACTTGTAGGAGATTCAAAATTAAGAAGACAAGAAAATTGAAATCCCATTCCGTTCAAGAAGCTGTAGCAAATGAAAATATCGAAATTCGAGTAGATACAAGAATTAAGACTGATATCAAAATACAACATGATAGAGCAGATATCTTCTTACATGATAAAAAGAAAAATGAAATAACTTTGATAGAGGTTGGAATTACCAATATTAACCTATTAACTAAAGTTGAAAATGAAAAAACTTGTAAATATGATTTAATAACAAATGAATTATCATTGATTTACAAGTTCAAAGTGAATATAATTCCATACGTAATGACCTGGGAAGGGCTGGTAACGAAATACCACAACAAGTATAGTAAAGAGATAGGAATTGAGCCTAAAGTCGAAGCGTACATCCAGTCTATTGTACTCAATAAGACTCTGGGGTCTATTTCATTTGAAAGACAACGAAGTATTGAAGAGGCGGACAACCATTTGAGTCTTGAGCAGTTAGTGCTTAGACCAGCGGGCATAGATAAGAGAACCGACATGGAATCAATCAAAGAATAATCGATAATCATTAGATTTATCCATTAAATAAATTCTCCTTATCCTGATCTTATCTTATACAAAATGTAAGTAAAGAAATCTTTTTGGAGAAAATATCAATTAAATTTTAGTTTCTAAAAATCTTCATTGCTAGCGTGAATCTTGGTTACTTCGAAAACCACAACAAAATCAATTCAATTATATAACATAACATCCTACTTGTAGTAATAGTCCCAAAGACTATTAGCTTGTACCCAAAATAACAGTAACATTTGATAGTATTGGTAAGGAAATCAAAGTCATAAAGAAATATATATTTGATTCATCTTTTATTAAATATAATAAATTCAAGCTAAATAATATGGAATGTAAATTTCTTGCATGGCTTTCATAATCCTTTCACTAGAAATTCGCTTCGATGAAAATTTAAAAATTTTTTTATTTCAGATGAAATATTTTTACCCAAATGGCAGCAAAAAACATCAAAACTTCCACCTTCAGCTCACAACTTCCTTTAGCCATGAGAACCGGCAAATATGTTGTAGGATTTAATGAAACAATAGAAAGCATTTATAAAAAGAATTCCAAATGCGTAATTGTAGCATCAAATATACCAGAGGACATGAGAAGACAATTAGAGTACTACTGTGTTCTCGCGAATAACACGCCAATTAAGTTTTATGAAGGAACAAATAATGAATTGTCTGTCTTAGCCGGATTAAAGTTCAGAACATCGGTTATCTCGGTATTGGATCAGGGAGAAGCAGAATTGGTTGAGATAAAGTAAGAAATTAAATATTTAAATTCTCAAATTTTAATTTTTATTTAAACTGTTATATAATGGATTGATTTTTCTTTTTTTTTAATTTTAAAATCAGATTCAAGAAATAATTTATTTAATGGGCAATCTAATGATTGGCAATTCCTCTTTGATTGATTCTGTGTCAAGTTTCTTGCCTACAACCGATGATCTGTGCACTAACTGTTCAAGACTGACATGGCTGTCGCCCTCTTTGATACCCTATCATCTTTCAAATGAAATAAATTCCAGGTTCTTTTCGAGTATAATATATTGGAGGTACACATCAGCCTTGGGGTCAATTCCAATCTCTTTACTATACTTGTTGTAGTATTTCGTTACCAGACCAGTACGTATGGAATTATGTTCACTTTGCATTTGCAAATCAATGATTACACATTTGCTATTAAATCATCTTTTCTGGTTTTTTTCATTTTCAACTTGAGTTAATTGATCAAGACAGGTGATTGCAACCTCGATCAGAGATATTTCATTTTTCTTTTTCTCATGTAAGAAGATATCTGGTCTGTGATGTTGTATTCTGATGTCAGTCTTAATTCTTGTATCTACTCGAATTTCGACATTTTCATTTGCTACAACTTCTTGTACAGAATGAAATTTCAATTTTCTTGTCTTTTTCATTCCAAATCTCCTACGCTGTGATAAAAGTATGCACTTCAGCACCTATTCTCATGCAATCATGATTTAAAATAAGGTCATATTTAATGGTAAGGTGATCTACCGTCTTTGCTGTTGCTTTGTAATGTATATCATTTCTGGGGTTTATCAAGGAATATGCTTCTATGCTGAAGGAAGCAATTATCTCCTTCATCTCTTGGCTTCATATTTCCTTCGGTAAGCTACACTGAATAATCTTTAAAGGAGGCAAGTTCATGATCACAGACACTAAATAACCTTTCTTGGGTTTTCTTGCCTTTACTGTTGCTCATTGGAAATTTAATCTCTGTTTTATAATGAGATTCTTTGGTCATATCGCCCTGCGTATTGTACTTCAGTCTTGAATATTTATTAATTGCGAAGAGGTGTGTCTTATTATCTTCTTCAATCAAAGGTAAAACAAGAAGAATCGACTGTTTAAGACCGTGAAGATTCCCATCGATCTTGAGTTCCACGAGGTCTCAACAGGTGAGAAATAACCGGGTATCTTGGATTGCAATATGGCTAGCATACTACCACCTCAATAGATGAAAGCAGATACTATAGAAAATCAAGAAAAGAGTATTTCTAAGATAGTAATTGAAAAAAAAAGCAAAATGTTTCATTCTCAGAACGTCAGACTCTTGCCATAAAAACAAAAACCCTAAAAAGGGAGGGGTGGAAGCACCGCAACGCAGCTTGTGGGAGTAGAATGCGTACAAAAGGTCTTCTTAGAAGCTTGAAAGATTGGGGTTTGTGTTGAATACTCAAGACCTCAGTAAGATGTTTAAAATTTCTTTCCTACAGAAATAATAGAAGCACACATAGTTAATAGATATTTTTTTTCTACTAAATCTTTTTCACATCTTTAAAGAACATCTTTGATCTTCCATTCTCATCAAACTTAATGTCGTTAATTATAATTTTCAAGGAAATTTTGGAACAAGATTCCAGATCAAATAATCTCCTTGGGAGACGCTCGACTTCCACAATCTTCACTTCTTTTATTGCTTTTCCTTTCTTTACCATTTTTGATTTAAAACGTTTAAGACAGACAATTTTAGGAATATTTATATTTACTGAACCTTGCCTTTCCATATATATCGCGTTCATTCAATCAATATGTGAAACTAAAATTATTTACATTGAAATATGCTGGGAGAGATTCGTTAGCAATTGTCCGAATAAATTCAGTCTCCAGCTTAAATAAATTACATTTTGTGAAGAAATCTTTATACTTTTCATGGATATTTATCTGGTTTGGTCTGCATGTCAATTACAATGACACATGCATATTCGACTTTAACTGACATGTCTAATTAATTTCCTTTTCGAATCTTAGTATTCTGTTTGGCAAAATCTAATCGGAAGAATTTGTCTACATGTGCAATAAGAAGTATTACAAAAAAAAATCATTCAACTAAAAGTAGAAGCATTAGATCAATCATTCGTGTTTATGAACAGGTTCAAAAGTCTTTACTCTAACAGACATGGTAGGATTGGGAGAGCAAAAAATAAAAAAATTACAGGCTGACATATAAGTGCATGGAATTTAAAATATGAAAGCTTTTCATTGAATTATAGAAAAGAAATCAAGGAAGACAGCTGGCTGCAGTTGTCTGTAAAACATGTCGGCAGCCACTACTTAGGAGGTAGAGGCGTAAAGCTTGTGCTCGAGCATTTACGACACATAGGAGTCCTGTGTGGCGTTTGATTTCAAAATGCCGGATGGTTTAAGAAAGTGCTCATGTATGGACAGAAAGCCATTCCATTTTGGGTATAAAACATATATGCTGCTATTAGATATCGAAGCCCACCAGGATATGATAGGGCTTAGCCCTGAATTTAGAGTGATCCTTTGAGTGTTTTTCCGATCTTGTCTGGGCGAAGTTTCCTCCATCCCTCGTGGGTGGAGTTTTTAGCAACCCGTTTGACAATAAGGCTTTCATCGATCACTCACTAGATATAGCAATATAGTGAAAGTAAATTTACTTTTTTTTTATAGAAAAGAAATCATTTAATCTTAATTTTTCGACAGAAATGATTTTGATATTGAGGAATTACAGAATATTATTCATATATCAAAGCAGTTTAACCTTGGGTGATTAATAAACGAATAAATTTGAAGGTTGTCTTTTTCTGGGATATCTTCTTTCTTAGAATAATAAAATCAAATTATGAAACTTTATTAATGTTTGAGATTTTGAATTTAATAATACTTGAAAGCATACCCATGATTAAAAGAAGAATTAAAAGAGATAAGACAATTTGTATATCTTCTGAAGATTTACAAAGGATCAGATTCATTAACAATCAAACAAACGATCTGGTGGTTTCAGAAATAGAAACACAAGTAGCCGATATAAATGGAAATCTTAATAATATTCGTGCTTCCTTTGAGGCGATGAAACCTGTTCAGGTTTCAAGATAAATTTTAGAACCAAAACTTCTTCTGACAGGAGTTAATGTAGTGTCAGAACGTGTTGCATACGTTGGGGAAGTTGCAACAATATCGAATAGAATCAAGAGAGAATCTATTCGAAGCGAGACAATTTTTATCACGGGGGACAATATAAAAAATATCACTGGTAATAGGGGCAGTTTAAATAATGACACCAAAGAAAATATCGAAGGGCCTATAGTGGAAGGTTTAGATCCCACAAATTTTAAAAACATAATCGACTCTTATGAAAATAAGAGTAAGCAAACGGATGTTGTAAAAAGCATAGCTCCAGTTGTAAAGGAAAACACAAAAATGAGAAATATCATTGAATACTTTGAATCTCTATGTAAAAAATAAATGTTTATTGATACACTTTTTCATTTTTTCTCACTTAAGTTTTGAAACTTTAACGAAATTTATTAAACATTTTATACAAATCAATCAATGAATTGTTGTTGCATCAAAGCTTAGTATTTAGCTGAAGATTGGATTGTTTATCATATTGCTATTTGAATAACTATTCGAAAGTTTCTTTTCTACAAATTTAAAATTTTTCAAACCTTAGATAGAAAATCATTTCTTTGATTCAATCATTTTTTATTGGTATTATAAGATGATAACCATATAGTTAATGATTGATAGGAAGAGGAATGTCCGATATTGAGCATAAAAGTGAGAGTATGTTCCTCCAACTAAAGAATTATCTGGAGAGATCGAGAAGTATATATTTAAGGCGTAATGTAATAATTAAGGTTGAAAAAAACAATAAGACACATCTCTCCACTATTGACAAATACTCAAAACTGAATTACAATACAGAAGATGAGATTGCCAAAGAATCTTTTTATGAATTACAAATTAAATCCCTAATGACCAACATTAAAAGTAAACAACTCCACGAAAGGTTGTTTAGGGTCTGTAATCATGAACTTGTCTTTATTAAAGATTCTTCAGTGTGACTTACCAAAGGAAATATGAAGCCAAGAGATGAAGGTGTTTGTTTCTTTCTTCAGGATAGAAATATATTTTTTGGAGAAAAAGTCAGATGCCCACATTGCAAAGCTGTGTCAAAGACAGTAGATCATCTTGCTACTAACTGCGACCGTATGCTAGGTCATGATTAGATGAGAAGGCATAATGAAGTGTTAAGGTGCATACATTTATCATTGTGTAGGAAATTTGAAATTAAGAAGATAAGAAAACTAAAATCCCATTCCGTTCAAAAAGTTGTAGCAAGTGAAAATGTCGGGATTCGAATAGATACAAGAATTACAACATGACAGACCAGATATCTTCTTACATGATAAAAGGAAATAACTCTGATCGAGGTTGAAATTACCAATATTGATCTATTAACTCAAGTTGAAAATGAAAAAACTAGAAAATATGATTTCATAGCTAATGAGTTATCATTGATTTACAAGTGCAAAGTGAACATAATTCCATATGTAATGACCTGGTAACGAAATATCACAACAAGTATAGTAAGGAGATAGGAATCGAGCCTAAAGTTAAAGCGTACATCCAGTCTATTGTAATCAAGAAAACTCTGGAGTCTATTTCATTTGAAAGACTCTGGGGCATCGAAGAGGCGACAACCATGCGAGTCTTGAGCAGTTAGTGCACAGATCATCGGTTGTAGACAATCGACTTGACACGGAATCAATCGAAGAGTAAATATTAGATTACCCATTAAATAAATTCTTATTTAAAATGTTAATAAGATCGTTACGAGTAAATGATTTAATTAATATGAACTAGCCAAGTATATTATATCCATGGTTTAAAATAAAGCTGTAAGCCAATTATTTTACTTTTCTTCTAATATGATTTTTTGTTCCCAAACACCTTTTATCATCATTATAATATAATCAGAACAATCGAATAAACCAATTTTTTTACGCTTCAGAAAGTTTATTTTGTGGTTTTCAATCTGTTATTACCTACATTTAATTTGAATGATGGAAATCATTATTTCTAGGATAAATTAAAGAAAAGATTTGCAAGATCTTAAAATAATGATTTAGGAAATCGATTATGTTAGTCCGAAATAATTCTAAACCATATCAATAAAGGAGATCAGCAGAATGATGTGTTGCGATATAATATAGATCTTATGATGCAGTAACTGTGGATTTTAATTATAAGTTTGACTATCTCTTTATTAATTCCTTGAAAATTTTTATGAGTTATAAAAAATAAGAAAGACTGTAGATTGCAGTTACATGTAACATGATTCTCCCCTTGGTAGATAGAGATGCGATTTCCGAGTATTTACGCTACATACGAATCATGTGCAGCGGTTGATTTCAAAATGCCAGATAGTTCAAGGAAATAGTTAAATCTATATGAAGACAAAGCCATTCCACTTTGGATATAAAATATATTGAGGCTTCTAGTTATCGAAATTTGCTAGGATTTAGGCTCAAATATAGAGTGATCTGGTTCGTGTTTTTTAGTAACCCGTTTAACAATATGGTTTTCACCGATAACGCACTAGCCATCGCACTATATTGCAAAGCAACTACTGTTTTTAGATATTTGTGTGGGTCGCTAAAATGACTGCACATTTCTTAATAAGTTTTCAAATACATGGTGTTTGATAAAATTTTAGAAAAGTAAAAGTTATTTAGTGTGGAATTTAAAATTATATACTTTATGTATATGAATCTCAACCTATGCACGTGTCATGATCTCATTATAATCTGAGTAGGATCTTTCTATTATCTGCAGAGCAATTTTTTTTTGATTAAAAACAAGCTTTCGAATATCTTCTTAAATATAACTGGTTAGATATACATTCATATTTTATCCGAACAATGCTAATTTTATTCCAGTAAATCTTGTACTTGTAAGAGTTTAATCCCTCTCAGATCATCATATCAAATGTAATAATTTTAGCTTATAGCTATGGATGGAAAATAGTTTATTGATATTCCCAATTGTTTTTGGAGAGTTCATAGGTCAAATTAATTATATCAATCATTGTAAATGCAATCACTATTCTTCTTGTATTTAAAGAATGATGAATCTATTAAATGTTTTAATGTATTCAGTTATTTTATTGATTTTTTATGATGATTGATGCTTTTAATCGTTTAACTAGCCTAATCCAAAGTCAATTTCGAAAAGCCAAATTTCCACGTTTTCTTTTTTTTAAGCTCTTCTTACCTAGACTTTCTATAATCAGTAGAGTTTTTGAAACTGATCGTTGTTCGAAAATAAAAATTTTCAAGACTTTTTTATTCATTATTCTTACCTATAATTACAAACCAAATCTGCAATGTATTGAAATCTTTGCCAACGTACAGATTGAATGATGAATCCTATAATATAAATGTTCTTATGCGATGAATTTATTGAGGGAAAATCTTTTAGACAACCCGTGATTTTAATTTGATCATTGTACAATCAATTTTATACTTTCCATAATTAGAAAATTAAATAATTTATCAGGAAATTTGTTATTTAAACAACTTTTATATTCCTATTATGACTAATGTACACCTCTTTTATTTGTTTCCAGTGTTACAATGTGCTGTAAGATCGTATTTAGACTCAAGACAACATAGGAAGTTGGATAAAAAGCCAGATAATAATAATGAAAATAAGAATTTCATAGAAGACTATAACTTAGCTTGTGAATACAACAAAATAACATTAAAATTCAGTGTTTTTAGAAATCTCTATAGACTTGTAAAGGAATGCCTTTTTTTATATTTCAATGAAACAATATTTCTATATCTGTTCAAATATTCAATAACTTCCCACGATTCGTTCTATTTAACATTACTTTTCATAGTAAATCGTTGTTTAAATCTACCGATTGATTACCTTTATGAATATTACACTCGAGATAGATACACGTTAAATCAAGATAAGTTAAACACTTTCCATTTTTTAGTTAGCTTTATATGTAAGACTATTGCTCTTTCAGCACTAAGCCTTATATTTTCTGAATATTTATTTTCTATTGTAAAGAATTCCGAGTTCTTTTTTATGAATCTCTGGTTGTGTTCAAGCATTCTTGTTGTTGCTTGGCCTTTCATTTATTCATTTTTTTGTCGATATTTCTTGAGAAATCTGACAGACATTTATAAATACGATAATGGTAAATTCGCTCTTGCAATATATGATTTGGCGGCAGATTTCAGCTTCCCTATAACTGCTATTTGCTCTCTTGGTAATTTGGATGGCTCTCTTGAAGCCCATTTTTATTCCGTTGGATTCTGGCCCTTTCGGCGAATAATTTTATCACACAATCTTCATAGAATCCTCAATGAATCCGAAATTTATGCAATTTTATATCATGAACTTTCCCTCTTTTCCACGCGTCATGCTATCACGAAGCTTGTAATCCTCATTATTAATCTTTTTGTTTTCTTTTTAATGTTCAATGATTTGACGGAGCAACTTAAATACGCTTCGAAAAGTTTCTTGCTTATGCGTCATGGAGTTTTATATGCATCTATGTTGTTACCAAACATCTTCTTAATTAATTTTATCAATAAAAAGTTTCAAAAGCAAGCATGTCATTTGGTTACACGCGCTGGATTTGGCTATGATTTGAAATCAGCTTTGATGAAAATTAATGAGAATAATTTAGCACCACCAATTGTTGATTCATGGTATTCAATGTTCAACATTCATTCTCATATCACAGTTAGTGAATAAAGCTCCTAAACAATGATTGGTTTAGGTGTTGTGATTTTTAATTCAAGTTAGGAAACTGCAGAGTATAAAACAAACCGTTTCTAATTTCGTAAGGCAAATTTACCTATCATATTGCTTCACTTATATTCCGTATAAATACAACTTTGAAATAAACATCCATGCAATTATCTGATCACTCTTCAATGAAGAGTTAAGTGATTCCCAACACGTAGAATAATTGATTTAGTCTCGGAGGTGCATGCCGATTTCTTATATTCATGCCATCTTTATCTTATTAATTCTCCTCCCTGCTTTTTTAAAGATTTGTATCTTAGATATCGTCTGCGTTCGAATAAACTATTATTTATCATATGTTCCATAATTATAATGTACACCTTAATATTCTTCAAAAGTTCTTTAATAATTTATTTCACAGAGTAAATTTTAATTATATATTGTCCGTTACTGACTCTATTGCACTCTATCTAGATTTTTTGAAGCATACAGTCACATATTTATAATTTCTTATTGAAATACTTAATTATCTTTGTCGTAAAGGGGTTATTGAAAATTCATTACTAACCAATTAGTCTATCATACCTTTTCAATTTGTCCAAGAAATATTATGATTATTCGATAATTCTCCTTTATTATCCAATCATATATAATGGTCTAGCTAAGATATGATTACAAAACCAATTTAATAAATATATCTTTCTTAAATGCTGCCTTTGTATACGACAATCTTAATTTTGAAGTTGTTAAAAATCCAATTATAGTCGTTTTTAATTTCTCATCATAAGATATTCTAACATTTACAATATCAATTTTATTCTAATATATGTATGTATATTTGTTGTTTTAATATGCTATGATGAATTCTGTAAGTCAAGTAATTTCTTAGAATAGGTCTTGTTTAAGAAAGGTTAGGAGAAAGGAAAATCATTCGATTGATTATAATCAAAATTAAAAGCCATTTGCTCTGTAAAATTCTGAAAGATAAAACTAATTTTAAAATTAAAAAAAAAGAAAAATCAATCCATTAAATAAGAGTTTAAATAATAATTAAAATTTGAGAATTTAAATATTTAATTTCTTACTTTATCTCAACTAATTCTGCTTCTCCCTGATCCAATACCGAGATAACCGATGTTCTGAACTTTAATCCGGCCAAGACAGACAATTCATTATTTGTTCCTTCATAAAACTTAATTGGCGTGTTATTCGCGAGAACACAGTAGTACTCTAATTGTCTTCTCATATCCTCTGGTATATTTGATGCTACAATTACGCATTTGGAATTCTTTTTATAAATGCCTTTCTATTGTTTCATTAAATCCTACAATATATTTGCCGGTTCTCATGGCTAAAGGAAGTTGTGAGCTGAAGGTGGAAGTTTTGATGTTTTTTGCTGCCATTTGGGTAAAAATATTTCATCTGAAATAAAAAAATTTTTAAATTTTCATCGAAGCGAATTTCTAGTGAAAGGATTATGAAAGCCATGCAAGAAATTTACATTCCATATTATTTGGCTTGAATTTATTATATTTAATAAAAGATGAATCAAATATATCTTTCTTTATGACTTTGATTTCCTTACCAATACTATCAAATGTTACTGTTATTCTGGTTTCAAGCTAATAGTTTTTGGGACTTCAAGTACAGCAAATAAGTGAACCATAAGTAAAATCGGCTACACAGACCAAGGTAAATATTCAATGGTGAAAACCATCATAATAACATCTAAAAGTCTTATTTTTAAAACCTCAAAAGCTTGCTTTTTTAAAAATACGAATTACTCACATATTATAATAAAATCGTTAAAAGATATTTTCGACTTACAATTTATTTTATTTTTAAATATAAAGACATGAGTTGAATATTTTCAAAAGCTTCGGATATTCATTAGCACTTTTTTATTATCAATCCTCGAAATATTTTATCAAATCAATTTGTATAATAATAATAAGAGCATTTAAATGCATAAACAACAAGAGCATATATATGCTTAACAAAAAGAAATTTAAAACAATAATAGGCCTCGAAAAGAATGAATGATTAAAATACAAATGGATGGATCCGATATATATTTAATTGAAAAAAAACAAGTATTACAAAAATACATGGATTTATTCAAAACTAAACCAAATTATTTTGTCAGAAATAACTTTAAACTAGAGCAAGAAGGTAATGCATTTTCATACTGTCTTGCGATATAATAAACAATTTATAGTGCTGAATCTTGGTGCTTTCATTAAGAGATTGGCAATCTCTTTCTTAACTCCTTGTGAAAATTTTTATGAAAAAAAAAGTAATTTATTTTCACTATATTGCTATAGCTAATGAGTGATCGGTAAAAACCTTATTGTCAAACGGGTTTCTAAAAACTCCACCCACAAGGGATGGAGGAAACTTGGCCCAGGCAAGATCGGAAAAACACTCAACGGATCACTCTAAATTCAGGGCTAAGCCCAATCATACCCTGGTGGGCTTCGATAACTAGGAGCAAAATATATGTTTTATATCCAAAGTGGAATAGCTTCGTGTCCATATATATACATACACTTTCTTGAACCACCCGGCATTTTGAAACCAAACGCTACACAGGACTCCTATGTGTCGTAGATGTGTAAATAGATATAGTGATTACCAAAAGTAATTACACAAAGGCCAGTAAATAATCTAAGATGAATAACAACACATCTTTTACTATTTCTATTTACTTCTTAATGACTACAGATAATCACATTCACACCAATACGATCTCAGGGTTTTTGGTTTAAGGTCTCACATCTGTAAGATGTAGTACGTGAAGTAGATAGATACTTATTTGATGAAATATATTTTTATATATTTTTATATATAACTATAATCATTATTTAGTAATTACCTTACTTGATTTATTGTTAGAATAAATAATTTATTTTCCTTATCATCGAGATCTCACCATATTTACTGCTAAGAAATAAAAATTTTCTGGACCGTTTTTGGGCCATTTGATTGTCGATTTAATAGAGAAGCCAATAAGACGACTCTTAATAGATTATTAAACTTTCTTATCTATAAAATACATATCATACGCTTAAAGTCATAAGAAGATGATTTCCATTTTTGCTATAGCCTAGTATTATCTCTCAAAATTTTTCATTAATTAAAATCAAACTTTAAAGCTTATTGAATTACTCGATGGAAGATAATTACATGTATTTTGGCAATGATCAACATAAATCACGAATGAAAATGGCTATTAAGGTTATTTGAATAATTTATCTTCAACATATGGCAAGAAATTTTCAAAATCATTTGAATAGTTTCAAGGATTTTACTTTTACAAAAAAGTTTACAAAATTTTTATTCTTTTAGAGAATTGCCGAATTCGATACAAGTCAACCAGAATTTAAAACCAACAGCTTTGAACGTTGTTGATAAATAATTTTCTGCCCATCTCAATATAAATTAATGTGGCTTTCCACTGAAAAGTATTTAGGCTCTAAAATTTAGTATTCATTGAATATCAAGATTAATTTTCAAAAGTATATGGGGGTTTGAAATAAAATAGGAAGGAATATGCGGATGTAATTGGTTAACAATGAAAGGAAATCTAAAATTAATCGCACGTTACATTTGGATACTCTATTTTTTGAAAAAATGATGACCTAAAGCTTTTAATAATTGATCTGTTTATCTAGTTTACAGATCACTTTATATTAAATTTAATCCGAACCTTCGAGAATTGGGATTTAAAAAATACTATCTAATCCAAATCTCAAAGTTTTTAAATCATCTTACTGAAATGGATTCAGCTTTCTTAAATTTTAATTTACAATTTAATTTGATCTTTGATCAAATAAGATTACAATACAAAAAATCATTTATTTATTTCCAAATCAACGATGAAGACTGGGATCAGGGTTATATTAAAAAACTAGAACCCAATTTGAACTATAATCCTACTCTGGTAGTATTATTCATAGAAATATTTTCATTTCCTGAATTGATTTATTCATCAATAAAGTAAAATTTAACGGTCGATCAATTTTTTGCAAAAGTTTTCAACCCTATGGCCTCTCAACTCTGTATATATTTGATTCTGATATTAAAATGCGCAATGGATGTTTACGTGAGCATTCGACAATATAATATACTGGGGCCATCTCTTCCAGGGGATACGGATTTCGAGCCATTTGATCGCCAAAATATGGATAGATCTCATTTCTTTCAAAGAAAAATAAAATTCAAAATTGTTTCAGCAATTTATAAAGCTATAAAAGAGTGTCTCTTTTTGTATTTCAATGAAGTTATTTTCTTAAATTATTTTGCGCATTTAAAATATTCTTATACTTATTACCTAGGATTTCTCGCTTTCTTACATGTCTTCATGTATGCTCCGATTAAGTTTTATTCTGATCTTTTTCTTGGAACTCAGAATGGGTCATTTAAAAGCCTTATCAAAAAATGTATAACGAAAGGGTTGGGCATGTCAGTATTTTTTATGGTGTGCTATTCTTTGGCTTTTCATTTAATTTGCGCCTGTCAAGCCTCTTACATTTTCTTATGGTTACTTTTAACTTTAATTTCGATTCATTCGGGTTCATCTAGAATCCACAGGAATGATTCAATCGACTTTATGAATCATCACTACATATCTAAGCGATCTGGCCTGATTAAACAGATCCAATTATTGGCTGAGTATATGACGTTTCCCTTGAATTCGATTTGTTGTTTAGATTTGCCTCAGACACTGGATTTACCTCGAAGCTTTTGTTATGGAATTGGAAGTGAGAGGAAAGTCTTTTTTGATGGGAACCTTCTGGGAATTCTTAATGAGAAAGAAATTCTAGCACTCCTGTGTAAAGAAATGGCACCTATTACAAAATATTTTACGTTTATTAAGCTATTATTATCAACTATGGTGATTTATGCTGTGTTTTACATGCTAAATTCTTTAGCTCATAAAAATGATGATGAACCGATTCATTCGTTTTTGGGTTTGTATTATACATATTATATATTGATACGATTCTTAGAAGATTTAATACTCACCTGGACTTTTAAAAAGATTGAAAGGAGTGCAGATATGTTTGTCGTAAGGCAGAGATTTGGACCGAGCTTAGAATCAGCTTTGCAAAAGATTTATGAAAATTATTTTTATGTTCCTGCTAATGATTATTTATATTCCACTATTTTTTTCGTCAATCGTAGTCTTCCAGAAAGGATAAAACTTATTGCTGATCTGAAAGAAAATATTAAATAAACAATACTTACCGTGAACATTTGTAAATTTTGTACACATCATTCTTTGTTGCGGTTTAATAATTTCAGAACATTTACTGTTTTTTTGAGTTCGAGAGACTTCTCGTTTCTACATCCATTTCAAATTTTTAAGCTTTGTAAAGATAGAATTGTTTGCTTGAAAACAAAAGGAGATTTATTAACTAGAAGCACTTGTGTCTCTGCAGGAGAAAATTTTAAAACTACTACTGAGGTCTTGAGCATTCAACACAAATTCCAAGCCCACTCTTTCGAGCTTCGAGCAAGCCCTTTTAATCCATGTTGCTCTCGTCGTCGGAATGTGACCATTTCGGTCCCACTTCCCATTTTTTTCGTGTTTTTCTTTTTATGAGTCGGCTGGCTGTGACGTTCTGATATAAACTGTTATTGGTTTCACACACATAAGTATGTTACTTATACACGAAAAGGTTACATTCATCTGTCTTATGACAGATTCTGCCCAATTTTACATTTATGAATAAGGGATAATAAACTTTTAAATAAATTCTTTGTAATGGGTAATCTAATAGTTACTCTTTGATTGATTCCGTGTCAAGTCTCTTGTTTACACCCGATGATCTGTGCAGTAACTGCTCAAGACTCACATGGTTGTCCGCCTCTTCGATGCCCGTCGTTTTTCAAATGAAACAGACTCAAGCGTTTTCTTGAGTACAATAGACTTGATGTACGCTTCAACTTTAGGCTCAATTCCAATCTCTTTACTATATTTGTTGTGGTATTTATAAACTTTTAAAATATAGGTAGAAT